>JABUQX010099156.1:17500-22500 GCA_015478945.1 Trachelipus rathkii
CTGTTAGGTGCGGAAGTTTGTTAATGTTAGTAGTTTATTCGCACGTATGGCGTGTTAGGTTTGTCGTTGTACATTATATTCTTAGTTCAGGTTATGTTATGTTAGCTTTATTAATGTAAAAACGTTGTTACGTTAGCATATATTCGATGGTTAGTATATAAAGACCTTATTTTTGTGTTATGTTTGGATAAAACTTTGTTATGTTTACAGTTATTCGTTGGTCTGTATCTGTATGATAGTTAAACAAGGTTATGATAAATTCTTGTTAAATATTACTGTGTCAATGTAAAATTAACGTTAATATGTTAGAGATATGCTTGGAAAAAGTATGAATAGGTTACGTTTTGTATGCAATGTTAGTTACTTTACAGGTGTTAAGTGTGGAACTTTGTTAATGTTAGTAGTTTATTCGTACGTATGGTGTTGTTAGGTTTGTCATTGTACATTATATTCTTAGTTCAGGTCATGTTTTGTTAGCTTTATTATGTAAAAACAATGTTACGTTAGCATATATCCATTGGTTAGTATATAAAGAACTTATTTTTGTACTATGTTATTGTTGTTGTTGTTGCTGTCTAACGATAATATATACCCTTTTGAACTGATATGGTTCATTCGTACGTCGTATTCTTGTTAACTTTCTTCTGATTGGTTGAAAGAAAGAATCTCATTACCTTTTAGATCTGTTTATACATACGAATTTCGTCAGTAAGACATTTTTCGCTGTGCTGGTATGATGACCTCTCATTCTGCTCCTACGAATGTCCTCTTTACGAGGACCTTCGTAATACCCAACGATGTGTCAATTACATTTTTTCGTAAAACGAATGGAAAGCAATATATTACCTGTATTCCAATTGGAGGTGCAAGTAATAGACCTTTAATCATGTCGGTTGAAGAATTCCTCAAGATTATCGACAGCGTTGAAGCTTGGGTAAAGACTGAGTATGTGTCATCTGAGACATCGCATCCTGCTGAAATCAGAGGTGACAGCTTGAGAGGCTATATTAGAATAGATGTTGCTTTCACTGCATCTGATAATGTTAAAAGTATTGATGTACGCAACTATTGGAAACCCAATGATGCTGCCACATTCATGCGTACGTGTATAGGTTTCACTGTTCAGACATCTGAAAATATAACAGCTTTGTTTGATATGAAAAACGACTTAAAGTCTCATCTTAAAGATGTTGACATACTCGAGGACTTAATTCATATAGCTCATGGTGTAATCTACGATATTTACACCGAAACATGTGGTTTCCCGTATAATGCAGTATACAGAAATGCCTTAATAACTATCAGCCAGGATACGTTTACTTCTCTCTGGCGTGAGCGAGTGAGTGCTGTTGAACCGAAATATGCAGAAAAATGGTTTAGCGCCGCAGGTTGTATTTATGCTTACATCCTTTCGGATGGTGTTGAATCTCTGGAGAAACATATAGAACTTGCTCAAATTTTTCACAGAATCCTATGTCTCCCTGATTAGATGGATTAATATATTTAAAATAAAAACTTATATGTATGAATGTATTTATTTATTTAATGTTCTTTTTATTGGAAATTATATGTTATACACCTGAAAACTTGTTTTACTGTCCCCTTATGTACGCTTTGTTGTTTAAGATGTTGGGGCTGGCTGTTTATTCGTGCAGCCATTGTGTGTTAAGTATGTTATGTTCATAGTTTAGCTTTACAGAGAATAAAAACTTTACTTTGTTTGTCTTTACCCATTAGGTATTATGCTGGTTAGGTTAGGTTAGGTTATGCTAAATTTTTTGTTAAATATTACTATGTTAATGTAAAATTAACATTGTCGTGTTGGAGATATGTTTGATAAAGTACGAATGGATTATGTTTTTGTGAGTCTTGTTAGTTACTTTTACTGTTGATAAGTTTGGACCTTTGTTAATGTCAGCAGTTTATTCTTGCTTAAGATGTGTCAGGCTTGTCGTAATATATTATATTCTTAGTTCTGGCCATGTTACGGTGGCTTTATTAATGTGAAAACTTTGTTACGTTAGCATACTTTCTTTGTTATCTCGTATGATAATTACACAAGGTTATGTTAAAGTTTTAGTTAAATATTACCATGTTAATGTAAAAATTAACATTGTTATGTTAGAGACATGCTCTGACCAAGTGTGAATGTTACGTTTGGATGTTATGTTACTTACTGGTGTTATGAAAACCTTGTTAAACGCTGACCGTTTATTCCTGTTTAAGATGTGTTAGGTTTGTCGTTATATATTATATAGTTTAGATGATGCTAAGTAAGTTTTAATAATGTGAAAACTACTGTGTTAGTGTAAGGTTAACGATAATATGTTGTTGGAGATATGCTTGAAAAAGTGTTAATAGGTTACGTTTTGTACGCAATGTTAGTTACTTTAGTGGTGTTAAGTGGAACTTTTGTTAATGCTACCAAATACTTCTGCAGCAGTGGGTGTTTGTTAGGTTTGTCTCTGGTACATTATTTTCTTAGTTCATGTTACGCCATGTTAGCTTTATTGATGTGGAGACCTTATTATGTTAGAGTATATTCGCTGATCAGTATGATAGTTAACCAATGTTGTGATAAATTTTTGCTAAATGTTACTGTGTCAGTGTAAGGTTAACGTTAATATGTTAGAGATATGCTTGAAAAAGTAAGAATAGGTTACGTTTTGCATGCAATGTTAGTTACTTTACTGTTGTTATGTGTGGAACTTTGATAGCGTTAACAGTTTATTCATGTTTAAGGCGTGTCAGGTTTGTCTTTGTACATTATTTTCTTAGTTCATGTTATGCCATGTTAGCTTTATTGATGTGGAAACCTTATTATGTTAGAGTATATTGATTGATCTTTGTATAAAGAACTTGATTTTATGTTATGTTTATCCAAAATGATACTCGAAATGTGACTTGAATCAATAGATCAATAATAGATCAATGGATAGGAGGGTGGTGGGATAGGGGTTGAATGGTGGTTTGATTTACTGATTTACTGATTTAGGGTATGTAAAAACGTAAATTTGTAAGTTATAAGCAAAAAGAATAAGAAATTTTATTTATTTATTTATTTATTTATTTATTTTTTTATTTTTATTTTTCTTGATGGTTCTGAAACCTTTATTTTCGAAATCTACAGACCCAATAACCTATATAAAGACACCAACATTGTTGTTATACGAATGTTTATTAACTCGGCACCGCAGTAGCTCGCGCACAAAAGGAGTCAACCTATCAGATTCCAATACCAAGCCCTTTCTAGAAATTACACTCTGAATCCTCTCACCAAATTTCAGCTTTATACGATCAATTAATTTTTTTAATGGGGGTGGGTCCCCCCTTCGGGGGGACCCACGGGGACGTAACTTCGTATACAATGAGGTTACCTCCCCATCTAACACCACTCCAAATTTTATCACGATACGATAACTCTAACCTATGTAAATATACATCGGAGCCATAGGGCTGAGCGTGGAGCCGGAGCCAAAAATTTATTTCACCTATATATATATTAGTATATATATATAATATATATATATATAGATAGTAAGAGTAGTATATATATATATATAGTAAGTATATATATATATATATATATATATGGCAGTTATATATATATATATAGGAGTATTTATTTGTGGAGTCATGCAATTTTCCAGGGGCGTCGGAGTCGGAGTCGGAGCTGCTGCTGCCAGAACCAAGCTCATGGATGCGAATCAAAGGGGTGAGGCGGTGGTGCGGTGTGGTGCGAGATGGGGACCGTCAAAGGAGACGCTTGAGATGTGTGGAAAGCGGTTAAAAATAACTCAGAAGTGATCCCCACCACTTCTTCGACGTAATAATAATAATAAATAATAAATAATAATACAAACAGACAACACAAATCAATGACAGATTAGACAGACAGACCTCGGTCTGTGCCTGTCGGTCGTGGACAGACCTTCAGTCTGTCTGACCTCCAGGTGCGTTCGATTTAGGCCCACCTCGCTCACCAGATCCCGCCACAGGCGGGCGCGTAAGCGCACAGCCGTATCGACCCTCGGGGCGACCCCTCTATATCCCAATCGACTTGAAATTTACACGGTTTCGAGCTTAAAACATACATAGATTTATATTCCCAAGTTTGGTGACCCATAGCCTATACTTTTGAAAGGGTGCTAGATACTGCGGACGTCAGAATACTTACTTTGCGAAGAGTATAGCAGAAGAGAGGCAGGGCAGAGAAAGAGTGAGTATATATATATATATATATATATATATATATATATATATATATATATATATATATATATATATATATATATATTTTTTTTTTATTTTCAAAAAATATTTTAAAAAAATTTTTTTCCTATTTAGCTGAGCCGACGGGCCACCCGTCGTCCCCCGCTGAGGCCAAGAGACCCTGACTCCTGCCATTTTGCGGTTTACTTATGGTATTCCTCTTTTTAGTTAAAGTAATACCAAAGTGTAAAGGGAAGTAAAATTATTCTTATTAAATTGCATGCATTCTAAAATGCAAATCTCTCGACCAAAACTAAATCAGTCTACACATGTTTGTTGACTTAAATTAGGAATGCTCTTTATTTGAGTTAAAGTACATTCATTAACAATGTAAATAAAAAAGTACATTTTTGTATGACAGTTTTGCGCTATGTAGCCAAAAATTCGCTGGCGAAACCGTGTAGAATTTAATGCAATTTCTTGACGAACACCTGAAGAAGAATTTTTCCTTTATCTTGAATATTCTACATTTATTCTTACATATTTCACAACTTTTCTCAATTTAAAATAAGGTTATTAACTTGTAAAAATGCTAATAAAATATCATTGTCTGAAACTATTTCTGTTATGGTACCTACATTCATAATTATGCTTTACAAACTTTAGTTACATAAGTCAAATTTAAAAGGAAATAAATTGCCATAGCCTAATAATTTTTGTTCGCTTAGTGTGAAGTGAAAAAAATATATATATCAATTCTTTTTACTTTTTTTCATTATATTTTTAAA
>JABUQX010099156.1:27500-32500 GCA_015478945.1 Trachelipus rathkii
TATTTAGTTTAAGTTATTTAAATTATATATATACTGTATAATTTCTGAGTGTTCTAATTTTATTTATTGATTTATTAAAAATGATTTGAAACCACAGTTATGAATTTACTTATTATATAGATGAAATAAACTTATCATTAATTAGGTGATAATAAGGATTAATTAGTAATTTATGGATAAAAATTGACTAAGAAATCAAAAAAAAAAAAAATATTTTTTTGTAAAAATCAAATAAAAAATCAGTTGATTTAAATCATTTGAATTTTTTTGTGCCATCCCTTATTATTATTATTATTATTATTATTATTATTATTATTATTATTATTATTATTATTATTATTATTATTATTAGGTCAGCCTCTAGAAGAGCCACAATCCCTATCTCAAAAACTACAACAGCTACCGGGAAAAGGAATACATTGCTGGAATGCTGGTTTAATTTAGTGGATATATATATATATATATATATATATATATATATATATATATAGAAAAATATATGTATAATTAAAAATGAAAATAAGGAAAATATATATTTTCTTCTTATCTAATTATATTTATATATATATATATAGACATATATACACTTATATATATTCAAATATAAATATATAATTTGTATATATATATATATATATATATATATATTATTTTTATATTGCTATAAATAAAATATATATATATATATATATATATATATATATATATATATATATATATATATATATATATATATATATATATATATATATATATATATATATATATATATATATAGGTCAGCCTCTAGAAGAGCCAACAATCCATATCTCAAAAAACTACAAATAGCTACCAGGAAAAGGGAATACATTGCTGAATGCTATCCAATTTTAGTGAAAATGTAAAAAAAAAAAAAAAAAAAAAAAATCTTAAAAACTACAATAGCTACAGCGAAAAGGAATACATTTTTGGAATCCTGGTAAAATTTTAGATAGGAAAATGTAAATGAAAAATAAAATTATTGTTAATAATTATAGTGATATAATATGATTAGAGGCCTATTTAGAGACTTTTATTGGTTACTCGTTAAAATAAATAGACTTTCTATTAAATTTTGCTTTTTTTTTTTTACTAAAAAATACCCCAAGGGTATACCGCACCGATGGCAGGAGTCGGGGTCCCTCGGCCTTCCGGGGAACTACGGGGTAGGACTAATTCCCCCCCTCCGGGGAGGGTCTCCGGAACCCCCGCTCTTTGGTATTTGGGTGTCGCGGGGTTCCTCCGCCCCTCCCCTATGGAACGTCCCCCCCTGTGTTCCCCGTCGGCTCGAGCCCCTACATTGCCGTGTAATATCTTTATAAATAATATATATATATATATATATATATATATATATATATATATATATATATATATATATATATATATATATATATATATATATATATATATATATGTTATATATATATATATAGTATATATATATATATATACTATCTCCCACCAAAAAAAAAAATAGCCAATTTTTTATTTTTTTTTTTTTTTTTTTTTTTACATTTTCCTAACTAAAATTTTACAAGGATTCCAAAAATGTATTCCTTTTCGCTGTAGCTATTGTAGTTCGAGATATGATTTTTTTTTTTTTTTACAGTTTCAGGGTGTAATTTTTTTTGCAAGGATTCAAAAATGTTATTTATTTTCCGGTAGCTCTTTTAGTTTTTGAGATATAGATTGTGTTTCTCTTATAGAGGCTGGCTATATATATATATATATATATATATATATATATATATATATATATATATAGAGAGAGAGGGGTGGAGATATAAAGAAATATATATATAGTATGTTATATATATATATATATATATATATATATATGTTGTATATATATATAAAACTATATATATATATACAGCTACAGGGAAAAGAAATACATTTTTGAAATCGTAAAATTTTAGTTAGGAAAATGTAAAAAAAAAAAAAAAATATTATATAATAATTTCAGTAGTGTTATGCGAAAGCCTGTGAGGAAATTGCAAGCTACTGTTAAATAAATAGATTTCTGCTTAAATTTTCAAATATAACTAAAGAATGCCCAAAGGTATGAACGCACTGATGGAGTCGGGGTCTCTGGACCTGGGAACTACGTATGGAACGTCTCCTGTGTTCCCCGTTGGCTGGCCTGAGCCCCCACATTGCCGTGTAATACTTTATTAAATATATATATATATATATATATATATATATGTATATATGTTATATATATATATATATATATATATATATGATAGAGAAAGAGTATATATATATATATATATATATATATATATATATATATATATATATATATATATATACTATGTCCCCGCTCCCCAAAAAAATAGCCATTTTTTTATGTTTAATTTTTTTAGAGATGCTCAACTAAAATTTTGACAAGGATTCCAAAATGTATTTCTTTTCCCAGCTATTGTAGTTTTCGAGATATGATTTTTTTTTCCTCGGTAAAATTTTGCCAGGATTCCAACAATGTATTCCTTTTCCCTGTAGCTATTGTAGTTTTTGAGATATGGATTGTGGCTCTTCTAGAGGCTGGCATTATTATTATTATTATTATTATTATTATTATTATTATTATTATTATTATTATTATTATTATTATTATTATTATTATTATTATTATTATTATTACTGAGAGCTAATTTCATTACTAAACCTCTTGAAAATTGTTTTCCCCATAATTGTACTGTACAATAGCTGGTTTGAAATTTTTTATCTGTTAATGTTGCGTAGGGAAAAAACTTCACAAGCTTAAGTTTTACCACAAATTAACATCATTCGCAATGCTAAATATTTAAATTTAGAAAATCTTTTTTTTGTTATTTGTTTTTTTTCAAATTTTAAGAACTCTGTACCAAACTGCATTTCAATGTTTAGTAGTAAAGAAATTATCCCTATATAAATAACAATAAAACAATAATATAAAATAGTAAAATAATATACTATTTTTGGAAAAAATAGAAAAGCAAAAAACAGAAAACATGTTTTTTATTAAAAAATAAACCCGGGATTTTTTTTAACTATATATATATATATATATATATATATATATATATATATATATATATATATATATATATATATATATATATATATATATATATATATATATATATATATATATATATATATATATATATATATATATATATATATATATATATATATGCAATAAAACTTTTTATTTATTTTCAAAGCATGTTTCTTTTAGATTTTTATATTTTCTATGTTTTATAATTTTTTCATTATTTTCAATGTTTTCTACTTAATTTATTTTCATTTTTGTAGATTTCGAATAGTTGGCCAGATCTTTCTTTTAGTGTATAATTCATCGTGATGAAAATTTGTTTTATTCCTAAATGATATTTATTTATTTTCATTTTTGTAGATTTCGAATAGTTGGCCAGATCTTTCTTTTAGTGTATAATTCATCGTGATGAAAATTTGTTTTATTCCTAAATGATATTTTTTTGTCGAAAGACGGAACTGAGGAGAATTTTCTTCTATTGAAAAGATTTTCAATTTTCAATTGCAGATTTTATATGATTTGGCGAGCTCTTTCTTATGGCGTTTCTTTCATCAATTGTGATCACAAATAAAAGTTTTTTTTTAAAGAAAAGAAAATGAAAAATGACCGATTGTTTTTCATTTTATATTTTTATGCCCAAAAACCTACTTTTAAATAATTACAAAAATCCGGTCCTCTCTCTCTCTCTCTCTCTCTCTCTCTCTCTCTCTCTCTCTCTCTCTCTCTCTCTCTCTCTCGTGCGCGGATTTGAATAACAACACAGGTTGTGTTTAATTTTAAACAAAGAAAATTTTTCAGTTTTGTAGGAAAGGATGTTAATAATCTTTATCTGTTGCATTAAATTTGCAAAAGCAAATGGATACATGAAACAAACAAATAATTTTAAGGTAACATCAATAATAAAATAATAAAATGGACTCCGAGATTTTGAAAGTAGTGTGTGTGTTAATGGGAAAGCATGAGTCACTCGAACTACTTTCCATGGAAACCTCGATGTAAATCCCACTTAAACGAGATTTTCAGAAAGTGCAACAAAAATTTTAAGATTTTTGATTTTAGTGGACCGCATTCATCACTGTAAAGAAATATAAGCTCATATATATATATATATATATATATATATATATATATATATATATATATATATTTATATATATATATATATATATATATATTTATATATATATATATATATATATATATATATATATATATATATATATATATATATATATATATATATTCCATTAATTTAATCAGTCAATTTAATCGATTAATTTGATCAATATCGGAAAAACCAAAAGTGCAAAAATGAAAAGACTACAAAACGTATACGAAAAAGAAAGGTATTTTAGGTTACCATCATTTAAAGTATTGGATCGAATGAAAATACGAATATTTGATACGAATTAATATTTCATTTAAAAAGAATTAACAATTAAAAAAATGCGAAAATGATTCCCCTTATACAAAAATATGTAAATAAGAAAGAAGGCTTAGAAAAGACATTTATTCTAAAAGAAGATCTTTGTCTAACTCTTCTTTCTACAGCGTTTATTTACCGTCCACGATTTCTGCAGTGAAAATCAAAGACTCAAATTTGTCTTTAAATTTGGCTGCAGCTATCATCAAGATTTAGTAGCTTGTAACAAGGGTTGGCCGATGCACCGGGTGCCGTGAGGTGCGGTGCGGTGCGGCTCGATGCGGTGGACAAAAATGACTTATTGTGCGCTTGCTCTGGTGCGGTGCGGTGCGGTGCTCGGCAAACCTTACCTGTAACCCACCCTTAATCTCTTTAGTGATATAGCAAATGGCTGCCAAATGTATGATGTTACTGGATATACTTATATATTATTCGCTTTTTTTTCGTATTTAAAATGAAAATCTTGATACTAGTTCACCATTCACAGGTCCTAGGTACATGAGGATTGGA
>JABUQX010099156.1:37500-87500 GCA_015478945.1 Trachelipus rathkii
TTTGACTTCCTTAAAGGTTTATTAACCTCTAACATTCTTAATACTCTTTCTTCCAAGACTTGTCCTAAAAAATTCTATACTGCTCTTTCCTCTCTTCTCAAAAACAACAATATTGCGATTTCTCGCTCTGACAAAAATTCTCAAATTCTTTTTAACAACAAACTTAAACCAACTCTTCCTAAACTCTCTCAATTCTACGGCATACCCAAAACACATAAACAAAATATACCTCTTAGACCGATCATTTCCAACATTGGCTCAACTACTTATAATTTATCCAAATGGCTAGCTAATTCTTTAAAACCTCTCATAGGACATATCTCCTCTTCCCATATTACAAACACCGAAGATTTTATTTCTAAAACTAAAAACATTAACACCACTACTCACAAACTACTTAGTTTCGATGTAGTTTCACTCTTCACTTCTGTACCTGTTCCTCTTACCATCACTCTCATAGAACGTTTCATTAATGAAAACAACATCATTCTTTCACAACCTTTTCCTCTCATCAAACAGCTTATTTCTATTAACCCTTAAACACAATTACTTTCAGTTTAACAACACCTTTTTCAAACAAAACCATGGTCTAAGTATGGGATCTCCCCTTTCCCCTATCCTTGCCAACATCTTTATGGAACTTTTAGAAATCTATCACATTCTCCCCCACCCTCTTCTTAACAACTCTTTTTGGTACAGATATGTGGATGATATCTTCGTAGCTGTACCTGTTAACACTAACCCTATTGATATCCTCACTTTCATTAATAACATCCACCCAAATATTACATTTACTATAGAACATGCAACTAACAACACCTTACCCTTTTTAGACACTTTTAATTTGGTCCGATCACCATAACATACAATACAAGGTCTATAGAAAACCCACTTCTAACCCTTCCTATATACACTGGTTTTCTTCCCATTCTCTTAACACTAAAATTGGTACCTTATCCTCTTTATTCCTTAGAGCTTTAAGGATTTGTTCTCCCCCTACCTCCAAAATGAATTTAATTTTATCTCTTCAACCTTTCGTAAACTATCCTATCCTCAATACATTATCACCAATGCTCTCCGTAAGGCGAAGAATAACTTTTATACCTTCCAACCTCCTCGTGATAACACACATACTTCCTACCTCCCTTTACCTTCGTCTTCTCACAATTTTTGCAAAAAATTCCTTCCCAAAACTATCCTTACCTCATCTTCAAATCTTCTTCCTTTCAAAAAATTCTTAAAACCTAAATTTCATACCAACACCTTTACTTCTCAATGTGTTTACAAAATACCTTGTGCCCACTGTAACAGCATATACATTGGAGAAACACATGACTTCACCCGCCGTAATTACCAACACAAATATGACCTACTTCAAGACAATCCCAACTCTGCCCTCACCTTACATAGATCTACCCACAACCATACTATCAACATAGACCACATGACGCCCATTATTAACATTGAAAACCTTCACCTTAGAAGATTCACCGAATTATTTTGCATAAACAATTCCATTAATTATAATATACAAAGAAATGATTCACAAATAGATCCCATCATTAACAACATTCTTAACTCCTCACCTTTTTTCAAAAAATTAAAACCAAAACTTTTGTGATAATTTTAAATTTATTTTATGTATTTTTATTATATTTAATTTAGTTTATAGCAGCTGAAAGAGGGCCAAGTTTGGTCGAAATATTCTGCTAATATTCCTCAATAAATTTCTTTAAATATTTGATATTAAACTTACAACCTCTTATTAAAAGAGTATTGATTTTCTTCTATTTATATAAGGATTTCACAAGTAATATTTTAATTAAGGCATTACTATATATATATATATATATATGGTAATAGTTCGGTTTGAGGTAATGTTATCAAATATGAATGTAGTTTTTATATATAATATATAATATATATAATATATATATATATTATATATATATCAGTGTGGCGGCTCGTGAACCGAAAACATGGGGAGATGTACATTACATAATATATATAATATATATATATATATAATATATATATATATATAATATATATATATATATTAATATATATTATATATATATATATAATATATTATAGATATATATATACTATATATATATATATATATATATATATAACAAAGTGAAAGTTGAGGTATATTATTAAATAAAGATTTTCGTAATTTTATATTTATACATGACAATTTCCATTCGTAAACACCATTAGTAAAAAGACTTTATAATATAATTTTAACATACAGCTTGTCAATTTCCATATCAATAATTAAATTTCATAAATTTCGTACCCACGAGTTTTACCAACCTACAATAATTTTTTGAAAACCGATGAAGTTTCTCTTTAACCATCTTATAGTTCTACCATACCTGTCGTTACGGCAATAAGCCCTTGGCGTCTCAAGAGTACAATTACTACTCTCTTTTAATCCTGCATTGTTGCGTGAGTCCAAAAAAACCTTGCAAACCAAGTTTATATTCATCGTTAAGTTCCATAATTCAGCATTATCACAAAACCACGTATGCATTGTTAATTTTATTGACAAACACAGTTTTATCCATGAGGGAGGATGGCCATCTACCTTGCAGTTTAGAGTTAAACCTAGACTGATTGACAGGGTAATCCAAAATACAGCCTCTAATCACACTTAAAATCTTTACGTGCTCGAACTTAGCGTTCCCCTATAGTCCCCAATCTGGGAAACTTTTCCTTCGCTTCTTACACCTTGGCAATTCGGTCTCAATATAGTAAAAATTTTAGTATAACTCTCTCTCTTTCTCTCTCTCTTTCTCTCTCTCTGCTGCTCTCTCTCTCTCTCTCTCTCTTCTCTCTCTCTCTCTCTCTCTGCTCTCTCTTCTCCTCTCCTCTCTCTCTCTCTCTCTCGTCTCTCTCTCTCTCTCTCGATATATATATATATATATATATATATATATATATATATCTATATATATAATATAATAAATATATAGCAAAATATTAGATTTATACATGTTTAATATAAATAAGTTTTTTTATTTAATTTTTAAAAAAAATAGTTTTCTTTATTTTTGTTTCACATATTTATTGCAAAGGCAACTTACTTTACCGAGTTTGAGTTGCCAATTTGGGAGATTTATTTTAAGACGCTCGAGAGGAGGCTTTGTGGAAAACTCCTCAAAATAGACAAAATAAGAATAAGGTTTCTTTTACGTTGCCATGACAACCAGTGTTTTTAAAGGGTTATAATTAAGCTCTCTAGTAGGCACAAATCGAAATGCCTCCAGTCAATGATTCAATATAAAAAATAATGTTTCGGAGAAAATAATATTTTAAGTAAAATTACGTCCTTTGTATAACATGTTAAACGTTATTTGTAATAGTAATAAAATAGTAATTTGAATAATTATTACATTAGTTTCTTTTATTTTTTTAGAGGAGGCCCGGCCTCCTGTGCTTCCCCCGTAAAGCCGCGCCTGATATAATATATATATTATTATATATATATATATATATATATATATATATATATATTATATATATATATATATATATATATATATATATATATATATATATATATATATATATATATATTTTATATATATTATATATTATATATATATAGGTTTTTATAGAAATATATAATATATATATTATATATATATATAATATATAATATAGGTTATACAGGTTAGGATAGAAAAGGTTAGGTTGATAGGTTAGGATAGGTAAGGTAAGGTTTGGTTAGGTTTGGTTAATAATATCTTTCTTCTTTAAACAATTGTAGTCTTGCCACTCATCTGTTATAATTGTTGTTTTTGGCTTTGTATATGTCTGTATTACTTTCATTACCGTTTAACTAATCCTGCTCATACCTCCTATGACCAATCGACTTTTAACTAATCCTGCTCATACCTCCTATGACCAATCGACTTTTCAACATTCGTCATCTTTTATAATTTCGTTTACCAAAAACTGCATCTCAATTGAAACTTATCGTACAGTATATCATTTATTATTATATGCTTTTTTTTTATCGACCTTCATTTTATTTCTTCTTCATTTTTCTGCATTAAAATCTTCGCTGATTTCAAAAATATATTCAGTTTTTATGTAGCTATCGTAGTTTTTCAGATACAGGTGTCAGCTATTCGGGACGCTGACCCTAAAAGGAAAACGACTTAAACATATTTTTGACACTGGTGGATTTCAGGAGCCTGTTTTCTTTAATCTAACAATATAAAGATGAATAATAGTTAACTAGGGGGGGGGGGTTGCTTCGTGGAGAAGCAGTTCCGGGAGGAGAGAAAGGGCGAGCGAAGTGGGGACCCTCTCGACCCACGGTGACTCCCCTGCAAGCCGTAAACCCCCAGGAAAGTTCAAATCTTTGTGATTTATCCTTGGGGTATTGTGTAACATGTTAAACTTCGATTAACTTTTTCCCAAGGCTAGTACACAAAATTAAGTAAAATCCTAGAATGCACATCAATCTAGCAGTATTTACCAATACACACCATCTATTAATAGTATTTATTCGTAAAATTAACATTGGAATCAGGAGTCTGAAAAGGGGAGCTTAAAAGGCGATTTTAGTTTTAATATTTATAGTTAATTTTTTTTTTTTTTTTGGCTTAAATTTATTTTTCGTGATTGTTCTTGGGCACTTCAGCTCTTATAGAGGTAACTGCGTCAGGTAAGAATTAATCATATATTATGTCTAAAGCAAATATAGAAGCATTTCTCTTCGTTTTTAACATTCAGAAACAATATTCGTTCCCGAAAACATTTTGGAAATTCTAAGTCCAATTTTTGTACGAAAGAATCTTCCCTTTCACTCTGCAAATGATAAAAACGAATATTGAGATATCTTTCCGTTGAATTTTCCCCGAGTTTTCATAAAATCAAAACGACTTTATCACAGCTTATTCGCTTCGTTTTTTATATAAACAGGTATATAAGAAAATTGATGTTCAAAAGTAAGTTTTAGATCTCAGGAAAATGAGAAGAGAAAATGAGAGCCATAAGAAAATGACTTTCTTAGGAAGTAAGAAATTGTTATCGAAATGTTTCTACATTACGTTTATGAGACCTGTTAATGTTGCAAAGTAATAAACAAATCGCAGATGAAACTATGCCCATCTTCACCAAAATCTTCAGAAAATGATTAATAAAATGTGACATTGGAATTCTTACCCTTTTCCATGAATATATAATGTCATATGTTCGAGAATGCTGGCCACATTCATCCTGGAAATCTTAAAATACGCAACAGAACATAGAGTGTTAAAACTTCACACATTTTATTTGCCTCTCCAAGCTGCTCGTTCGATTATCTTTCATGCCTACCACATCTGAGCTACAAAGCTCATCCGTGGGTATACCATACATATAATTCCGAGTGTATTATATATGTATATATATATATATAAATATATATATATATATATATATATATATATATATATATATATATATATATATATATATATATATATATATATATATATATATATATATATATATATATATATATACTATATTATAAAATCAGGACGTGCCCTCTGGGTAGGTAGGCAGTGCATGTCCTGAAAAAAGAAGTGAATTATTTATTTTATTTTTTAATATTTAAAACAAATATAACCCATAAAAATTAATTTCTTACAGAGTTGTTATCGAAATTTAAAACAAAATTTCATTTTCCTTTGTAAAAAGGCAAACATTTTTGTGCCGCTCCTCGGCTTATAGCTTTCTGTTTTGAACTTGGTTAAATGGACGTTCCATGCTTTTCATTTTTAATAAAATAATGTGCCTAAAAGGCATTCTGAATTCTGCTTTCA
This sequence comes from Trachelipus rathkii, assembly GCA_015478945.1. Lineage (NCBI taxonomy): Eukaryota > Metazoa > Arthropoda > Malacostraca > Isopoda > Trachelipodidae > Trachelipus > Trachelipus rathkii. The sequence continues at coordinate 43,332 of JABUQX010099156.1, forward strand.
ACTCGGGCTCGCCATCAGTTATTGGAATGATTGCTCGTCGAGGGAGGATGTGTGGTGTGTGTGGTGTGGTGGTGTGGTGTGTGTGTGGTTGTGTGTGTGTCCATCTCTCTCTTCTCTTTCTTCTCTTTCTCTCTCCTTCTCTATATATAATATATATATAGTATATATATATCATATATAATATATAATATGAATATGATATATTTATATATATATATATTAATATATATATATATTATATATATATAATATTATTAATATATTGCTTAAATTTTCTTATTAAACAACCTTTAAAAGCGTAATTTTAAACTCTTGTTGTTTCAAAATATTAAAATAGAATAAATTAAATACAAAACAAACTTAACAAATTAAATTTCCCATTGGGCCAATTTACAAAATACTTCACATTTCTAGTCGGTTATATATGTTATAATATTGAGGGTTATTTAAAATATTTGTTTTAAAATCTCTTCACCAATGTAATATTTTACCTTTCATGCGACTATCTATATTTTTATATATATATATATATATATAATAGATATATACAATTTATTTTTTTTTATACTTATATATATATATATATAATAATATATATATATAATATAGTAATATATTATATATTATATATATATATATATATTCAGTGGCAAATCCTGGTAATCTATTGATGCGACGATGACTGACCAGATGAGAAAAAAATAATCAATTCTTTTTCAAATTTTTATATTTCATTTTCTTTTTAACTAAATTTTATGTTATGCGATAATATTCCCATAATAATTTTATTTTATAAAATTAATTATAAGTTAAAAATAATACTTTTTTATTTTATATATTATTTTTAAGGGTGAGGATAATAAAACTTAATTAATTAAATATTTTATCAAATTATTTTTTTTTCATATTCAAAAAAAATTAGAATAAACTAATTTAGTTATTTAAAAATAAAAATCTATTGGTCATTTACCTCAAATTTTTTTTGCCAGGTGGGTGGAGGCTTTGAAATAAATTCCGACGTGGGTGCCCCGCCACCCGCCTTACTAGGGGGCCGTGGATTTTTATCCCCCCCCCCAGTGTCATTTACTTTAAAATTTTTTTTTCCCTTTCTGTTTTTTTTTCTTTTTTCTATCTGATTTGTGTTTTTAATTGTTTTATTTTTTTTCCATTTCGAAGTCCGGGGTTTTTTTCCCCCGAGGGTTCGGATTTTTGGGCCCACCCACGGTGGAGCTTTTTTTTTTTTTTGCCATAAAAACTTACCGGGTGGGCTCTGGTTTTGTCATTTAAGCTATTTTTACTACTTTAAATAATAAAAAACTTTGTTATCTTTTCCCCTGGTTTTATCAGGTTTTTGGTGAAAAAAAATTTCAGTGCCTTTAACTGAGTGGTCTATTTTTTTCCTGTATTTTTTTTTTCCCATAGTTTCCCCTAACTCTCGTTTGAAAAGGACTTCTTATAGGTTTTTACTTTTTTGGGTCAATAAAGCCAAAATATTTGATTGGGATTAAGGGGGGTATTGAGAATCCAATTATAAAATTTTTATTTTTTTTAAGACTAAAAAACAAAAAAAGGGGGATAAAGTCTACATTTTTACTATTGTAAAAAAGCTATTTGGGACTGTTTTCCAGGGCGGGGGGAAAATGCACCCCGGGGAGTTGGCAGGGCCCGGTGAGTATTTGGGTGGCCAATAAAAAATTTCGGAACACTTTCGGGGAAAGCACGGGCTTCCGGATTGGTAAACAAAAAAATAAAAATAAAAGCCTCTCCTTTTAGCATTTAAACCAAAGTTTTCAACGGAGAAAAACAGCGGGGGAGGGGAATATTTGAGGTACCCTGGGGAAAAAACCAGGTGGGGCGAGCGAGCCTGGAAAGGGGGGGGGGCCCCCGTTCGGGAGAATTTCAAGGGGGGGCTTTGGGGTGGGGGCATTTTGAAAAAAAAACAAATAAATTGCTTTTTATGGGGGGGGGGAGGCGGATTTAACAAAGGGGGGGGGGCCCAGGGTGGAGGGGGCCACTTGTTTGTTTCCCCCTCTAAAATTCATTGGAGGGTGGGGCGGGGTAAAAATAATAAACAAAAAAAAACATTCTGGAAAAAAAATCCTAATTATTTTTTTAATACCTGAGGTGAAACGTTTTTTTTTTTTTTTATTAGGGGGATTGTTTTTTTAATTTTAGGTTTTTTGTTTTAGAAAAATACTGGAAAAAAAAAGGCTTGATAGGATTTGAAATGATAATAAGAAAAAATATGAAATTAGGTGTCGTTAATAAATTATTAAGTACCCCCAAAAAAAATAAACGTCAATATTTCAAAAACTTATATAAAATAAATCTAATGGTCTAATTAATTATAATGTTATTTTAATATTATAACTGTATTTAATATTATTATTAGTATATAATTAATAAAAATAACATATAATTATTATTATATTTGAGCTTATTATATTTATAGAAGAATAAAGAGTTTATTTAATAAATTAAATAATTTTTATAAGTTAATTTATTTAATATTTACTTTTATTTTACTTAAAATTAGTTACTAATTTAAGTATATCATTTGCAGAAGTATAATAATTTAAGCAATAAGAATTATTGCTCAAAGTAAGACATTACACTTTTAATTTAATATTAAATTTATTTAATTATTAATATAAAATTAATATAATTATTATTATCGTTGTATAACTTTACTGTATCAATTTTAGTTTTTATAAATCTTTTTTATATATAGTTTAATTAATAAATATATATTATAAATTAATTAAATTAATATTTTAAAATATAGTAATAAATTATTAATTAATAAGTATAATTAATTTAAATATAAAAAACCATATTACATTATATATAAAATACTTTATAAAAAATTTATATACTAAATATATATAATAATATAATATAATAAATTTAATAAATTTTTATATCATTTTTAATATATTCTTGTAAGCGATATATTTTTTAAGTCTGGAATGTTACTTATATATTTTAATAATTTAATTTACAAAAACGTTTTTTATATAACTCAAATATTAAAATAATATTTTATGTGTTTCATAAAATTTTAATTATAATATAAAAGAGCATAATTAATCTAATCATACTTCCCCACTTTTTTTCCTCTTCAAAGAACCCTTTTTTGCCACCCCCCTATTAATAAGTAGGAAATTTACTCCACCTGTAGGGCTCTATTTTTTTTACACCTGAGCCCAAGAATTAGCGGGAGGAAACTTAGTTATATAGTAATTATTTCTAAGACATTTTCTTGTAATGCAATCTATCTGAATTCGGGTATGTCTCTCGAACTACTTATATTTGCACAAGGAATATTCAACCTTGGATTGTATAATGATTATTAAAGTAAAAATTTTTTGTTCTTTTTATAATAATTTTTGAAAAAGAAAAAAAAAGGTTTTAAAAAAACTCTGAATAACATTTTATTTTTTTAAAATAAATAAAAAATAATTTGTGTAGAGACCCAAAAGCCATTTTCCCCATAAAAAAACACAAAACCTCATAGTCTTTTTTTGTAAAAAATATGAATAAAAAATATGAATTTTTTGTTTTTTATAAACAATAAAGTAATGTTTTTTCTTTGTCCCCCCGGGCAAAGGGGCCCCCCCCCCCCCCGTTTTTTAATTCCCGAAATCAAGGATACAATACGGGGAGGTTTAGGTGGGTGAATTTTTTTTTAAAACCAATATATATATAATAAAACGTGGGTGTGAATTGATAATTCTGATGTTTGTAATATTGTTTATTTTTAGGGTGATTTTTATTATGGCTAATTTACCGTTGATTTATGAGGACGATTTTTGAAATATATATATAAATTCACAACTGTAAAAGTGTCTGTTCGAATAACCAAAAAAACGTGTGTGTGAGGCTTTTTCTTTTTGTGGGCACAAATTTCAAACCCGGTTACTTTATTTGCATTTGGTTGGCTTTTTTCCTGATGGGGAGACCCCCAGAGAGGGGACCCTCCGGAGCTTTGGTCTCGCCCTAGCTCCGTGCGCTTTTCTCTGGCTACGATACTATACTCATACACGTCTGGCAATCTCTCTTCTACATCTCTCTACTCTCTTTTCCTTGTTTTCAAAATAAGGTTCTTTAAAGGGGTTTCTCTTCCAAATGAGTTTAAAATAATAATAGGGCATTTTTTTTTTCGGTTTTATTTAAAAAAAAATAAAAATAGGGCGGTGATATATTGGTAAAACGGTGTTTTTGGGGAGTGAAATAAAGATGATTTGACCGTTTTAAAAAAAAATAAAAAATTACCTCCCACCTCCACACTGATGATAAAAAATACAATTGGTTTTTATTTAATATGTAGTAAAACCCTAAGAGCTTTCCTTTTTTTAACCTCCCCAATCCCCCCATAAAAACCAAAATAAACTACATTTTCCCAAATAAAAATTTTTTTTTCCAAGAAAAATGTTTTAACCTTGCAGCACGGTGCCGGTTTATAAAAAAAGGTAAACTATTTACTTTGTTTTTTTCTTGTATCAAAAACAAGTATTTTGATAAATTTTTTTGGCTTTTAAAAATAAATTCTAGTTATTTTTATAGTAATGAGATAATGTCTGGTTATTTTGTTTCTTCTTGTTACATTTTTATTTCTTATACCTTACTATAAAGGTTTTAAATTTTCTTTATTAATTTTTAAAATTAAGAATAATTAAAATAAAATTATTTTAAAATAAATAATTAAATAATAAATTTATTAAATTAATTTAATAAAATTAAAATACTAAATATAAAATAAAAATTATATTTTATTTTATAAATTTTATAATTAAATAAAAAAATTTTTTTTCTAATTGATTTTAATTTCAAAAAAGATTCTTTAATAAAATTACTAATCAAATTGAAAAAATTTAAAAAATTTATATTTAATTATTTTAATTGCTTTTATAAAAATAATTTATTTTTTGTATATTTTTTTTTAACCCTGACCCAAAACAATTTTTTTTAATTTTAATTCCCCCCGGGTGATTAGAAAATAAGGATTTCTAGCAAAGGCAACAACAATGGGCAAACCCCCATTAAAAAAAAAGAAATCAAATTATTTATAATTGTTTCATAATAATGTTTTTTTATTTATTTTTTTACCGTTTATTTTTTTTTTTTTATTTAAAAAAAAATTATTTTTCATATTATAAATATTTTTCTTTTTTTGGTAAAAGAGTATTATTTATTTTTTAGACCACTTTTTTTTTCTCTCTTTCTAACCTTTTCTAAAAGGTTTTTACTAAATTGAAAAAATGAATATAATTTATTCCTTAGGCTATTTTTAAAAAACCCTATTAAGAATTTTTACAAATATTTGGACTAATAAAGAGAAAGGTACTAGTTTTTTTAATTTGTTGTCTTACATACATTATGTTAAAGGAATTTGTATAACATTTCAATTTTCTATAAATATTTTTGTGTATTTTCCCATGTTTCCATTTTTTTATTTTTAATTTAAAAAAATTAAACAAAAAAAAGACCAAACCAACTGACTAAACGAGCAAAGAATGTCAAGTGAATGGCAGGGAGGAGGTTTTACCTTTTCAAAGGAGTCTGAATGTTTTTGTTTAAAACCCACACAACTCTAATCAAATAACAAATCAGCATTCCCATAGATCGAACGAAACCAATAACTCTCTTTTATGTTATACGCGAGACTGCAATTTATAATAGTGCGTTAGTTGAAATATCTGTACGTAGATAGTGTTAACTTTAAGACAGTACATGTAGGAGCTTAACACTAGACTCCATATTGTGTAGTAATGTAAAATAATGATCGCCCACCAGAACCAGGCACTGGAGGCATAATAAAACAAATCAAAGGTCTACCTTCGACAGTCCCGCATTATTTACCCGGTTTATGTTAAATATAAGAAAAGTCGTGACTTAAAATTGATGCTCAAAACTCCAATATATAGACAAGGGCTCAATTCCTGCTTCTTACCTCCTATCACATCTCTCCACTTTATAACTCCTCTCAGTAGCTTGTTAAATACTATGTCTTGTGTTACCCGTTTTAAATTAAGCTAGGTGTCTAAGATTCGTTTCTCAGAGAGTTACAAATCAGGGCTCCGTATGTGTAATCTTAGAATTAGTATACATAATGGGATGTAGTTATATAACTGCGGTGTCCGCTATAACTGGTTGGCCGGCATGCTAAGTTCTCCTACTCCCCTACGATCCTCTTTCTCCAGTGATAGAAATTAGGAGAGAATGTGAAAATCAATACTTTCATACTCGTTGTCGTGATGACCCGCCAAGAAGTTCACGTATACGTAATGTTCTATCTAAATTATTATCGTTATTTAACTCTTATTTGATACATCAATAAATAAAATTTTAAAGTGTTGAGTGTGAGTATTATTATTATTACATTTTTTTTCATATTAAGAACTATATGAGCTTTTAATTATACATTAATCAGTGACACTACTTATTCATAGTCATATTTTTCTAGTTAGTTTTGGACATCGAACCCCTTCCCATATAAAAGCGGGTTTAGAATAATACTAATAGTATAGAGCCTGCCTCCTAAGTTGTATTAATTTAAGCATAACAGCGAAAAACAAACACATAGTATTTTAAAGATCGACCTTAACAACAAACATCCATTCAACATATAGTTTGTCATGGAGTTTATAAGAGAAACCGCCGCAACGACAAAGACCAGTGTTCTCTTTATTTTACATTATGGGGCGAACATTTAGAGGAATACTTAGCGGGGACTGAAGGTGCGGTGTTATTAGAAGCAAATAAACTTTAATTTACATATCTATCCAGCCGTATATTATATACAGAATAAGCATTTACTTACACCTCTCCATTGTTGAAAGTAAATCTTATAGATCGACACAAGAATCTCCCTGTCTCGGTCTGCTGTACAAAAAAAAACCCAATGAAGTAAGAAATAGAAAAAAAGCAAAAGACAGTATTAACATATTTTAACTTAAGAAATATAAATATCCTTTGTTTAAAAAAAGATGACAAAAGAAGAATAGATTCCCCATCAAAAAAATTATATCCGTTAATTAAACATATTAATACAGACAATCAAAGAAAAAACATAAATAAACCCCGTATTTTTTCGTAGGAGAGACAGAGTGTCGAAGCTAGGTTACGATGTGACTTTTTAAAGAAGGTGGGGTCTATAAAAGAAAATCCCGCCTTGTGGGTGAGAGGAGATTTATTGGAGAGGGAAGGGGGATATATCGAAGTAGTAAAATGAACAAGAGAGAAGAAACACCCAAAATTCGTTTTGCAAAATTATTTTCAGCCAAGAGATGCATTTGAGTATTGATCAGAGAAAAGAAAGACGGAAAGTATTATTGTATGAAGACCGAATGGCGATACTAGCATGTGTTTTTCATATGTTTTTTTTCATTTTTGGATAATTTGGTTTTCAACCGTTTTAACACGTTAGAGATCTCTTTTTTATATATACCCGCTATACTCGTATGCAAGGTGGAAAGATGAACCGCAAGGAGTTGTAATCTCATAAGAAAGAAAAAACGGGCACGCACCCAGGAAAAATCTTGGCCCATTTACCACCGACGGGGCGCTGTGTGTGGGTCCCAAAGCAGAAAGTATGACAATTTAAAATAGGACGGGGAAACAAATAAACAAAGATTAAATAATAATAAAGTAAAAGAAAATAATTTATAAAACCATCATATTATTGTTATTACACACCCACCAGAAAAACCAAAAAAATTTAAACCGATACTCTTTAACCAAACAGATGTTAGTGTACTTCTAATAGTCATAGATTATCTTAAAAGAAAAAAAAAAAGAGAATGGGGAAAAAGATCGACATAAATTCCATCGAAATATTTAGTTTAATTTTAGCCAATAACAAAAATTTTAAACTGTTATTTTTAATAATTGAAGAATTTAGACAAGAACCATAGATTATTATGTATTATGGACAAGTCTTTAGTTTAAAAAAAGAATCAAATTTTTAAAAATTTGTGAATACGGAAAAAAAAGAAAAAAGCGGAGTATACAAAAACTGTCGATATTATGTGTTAGTGTTGGAGGGGCTTTGTAAAAATAGAAAGAGGTCAACTGAATAAAACAAAACAGCGATGCACAATAATACCCAGGAGTCCATATCGTTGAACTTTTATGGACTTTTAAACGTAACCGTCCCAAAAACAAGAGCATCACTACCTCAACGAGCAATCCAGGCATTATTCTCCGCCTCGTTATGTTTTATCCTTGTTAAGATCAGATCAGGAAATAACCACTAAGAAAACCCCTCGGGTCGTGGCTAAGCCTCAGAGTATGGACGACTATTTTTCGGTATAGCCGCAGAAAAAAACGGGCGCGGCTTTGGGGGGGGATTCTTTTTTTTATAGTCCCCAAACCTGATATTATAAACCTATTATTGATGGACCCCGCCCACCAAGAAGAAACGTGGAGGAGGGCCAGTGAACGCGACCACACCACCCCTATGTGAGAGCAAAAAGCGGAGAAGGGCCCGCCCGGCGCCCCGCTATGCTCTGTATATACAACGTTTCAAACGGGCCGCGGGGTCCACGCGTAGGGCCAAAGGCGTGATTGCCCGGTGCATACGAAATTGTGAGAGTGTGTGGTCATTCTGCATGCATGCCGCTCTATTGAAGAAGAAGGGGAAAGGAAGGCGGCCGCCACCGGGCTGGAGAACCCCGGACAAGGGGCTCCGTTGTTCGCCAGTTTTCTTTATATTTGATTTCTTATATTTTGAGGAGCGCTTGTCGTTAAGAACTCCATGTTATTTGCCAGCATCGACATTTAATTCACAAAAAGCGACGCGGCCCGACAAATAAAAAAAACATTTCTTATTATAGTAACACCCCCCCAAACATACGTTGTCTTTAATATTACTCGTTTTTTACATGTTTTTAATATGATAATTTAAATAAAATAAAACCTTTTTTAATTTTTAAGTTGTTTTATTATCGGGGTGGGGAGCGCACTTTTATTCTACTGGCGGCGCGGGTACAAACAGTAGTTGCTAAACCTTTCCCTCTCCCCCACAACATATTGACATGTCTCTCTCTCTTGGGGGGACGTTAGCGTCGTGGGCCTTGGGTTTTTTACGCGTCTTTTCCTTTCTAATCTTGCCCTCTGTTGGGAAAGTTAATTTTCTTTCTCACTCTATGTCTAGATGAACTTAATACATATCACACTGCTCCGGTTTTTTTTTTTCACGTTTCAAAAAGAATTATTGTCCGAGAAATTTTTCGGACAATGATTTTCCATTTAAAAAAAGTAATTTTAAAAAAAAAAAAAAAAAACTTTTTTATTGCAAAAAAACCCCCTTTTTTTTTTTTTTTCCTAAGAATTTTTTTTGGGGGTGTGTTTTGAAAAAGTTACAGCGATGAGTATAACAAAAAGACAGAGAAAGGGGCTCTGCTTGTCTTTGTTTTTCGCCCAAGAAAATCTTGGTTTTTTTTCAGTTGTTCGGAATACGGAGTGAAGTTTTTTTTTGTGTACCCGCTCTTCCAAGCGTAAACTTTCTTTTAGCCGTGTGTCTTTCGTCTTCTGTTTCTTCGTGTCTTAATATTTTCTATCCTTTACGGGCTTTTACAGGGCTTCATCTTTTCCCCCCATATCAATATAGCGGGGGGGGGTGGTGGGACCAACTCTATATGCTTTTTTTATTTTGGGAGGCCTCTTATACACAAATACTATAAACTTTCTTTTCCCAATCTTGGGGCCCATTTTTGATTCAACAAACAGAAGAAATAATCCACATAACCTACTAAGAAACACCGCGCCCGGGTGGGGGCGGTGGGGCGTTAACGGCAAAAAACAATATTTGTTTTTTTTTTATCCCGGCTGGGTTTTTTTCGTATAAAGCCCGGGGGGCCCGCCCGTAGCGGTTGTTTTGTCTACCGCCCCGAAGGCCGTTTTGAACCCCACCAAAGAACCCGCCCCTCATCCATTCTGCTTTTAACGCTTATAACATAGCAGTCTTAATCCCAAGATAATAACTCAGCACCTATAAAACTCCCGAATTGTTTTTTTAAAATTTTTTTTTCTTTCAATAAAATAGGCAAAAGGCCCACGAAAATCTAACATCCCTTTTATTATTTTAAAACCTCCAGGATCTATCTTTTCGTTGGGACTTTGCTTCTTTATAAATTTTTCCTTTTTTCCCAACCCACGTTTCTTTATTTTTCCACTTTCATCTCGTTTTCGCCAATTGAAAAAGAAATCTAACTATTTTTATTTTGTTGTGAGAGCTTATTTTTACCCCCAATGGATGATCCTAAAGAATTAACTTTTTAAAAAAAATTTTTAATTTATTTACAAGTTTTTTTTTTTTTTTCCTCCAGTTGCTATTCATATCATTCATAAGAAAACTGTGAAAAAAGATCAGTGATATTTACAATGCTTTCGCTACACAAGTTCATATTTGTGCAATTATCAATAAATGAGTTGTAGGTTAGAAACTTTAATTTTGTAGCTTATTTTTTTTTCTTTTTTAATTTTCTTCCCAATATATAACAAAAAAAAATCTCACACTAACAAAAACAAAAACATACTTTTTTTGCGGTGACTTTTTCATTATTAAGGCAAGGACCTTTGTATTTTTTGTCAAGTAATAATTTCTAACTTGTTCAATTTAACTACAAAATTTATTATTACCTCCTTTCTATTTTTACGAAAAAACAATGAAAAAATACTATACAGTTCAAAATTTTTACATCATAACTTGGAGTAACCCTAATAACCTTTGTTTTTCTGTTTACAAAAAAAATAATAAAAACAATACGTAGGAAAATGATAGGAAAATCATTGGGGCTGGCATTTAATTTCATAATTCTGATTAAACTCTGTTAAAATAAATTTTTAACTTTTTCCGAATTTTGGCCTTATTTTTTTATTCGGCTAAATTTCCACTCGTCTTTCTATTTATTTAACAAAAGATTTAAAAAAAATTAGTACATTTTTATTTTTTTTTCTTAAAAAAATTTTTAGGAATTTTAACCGGATCTTTTTTCCATCTTCAGATGCAGTTCTTTTTATACAAAAAAGGTTATTATTTTTATTGCGCCGGATTTTTATTTTATGTTTGTGCAAAACAGGGTGGTCAAAGAAGGGGAGGGTGGGGAGGTGGAGGCTGTGTGGGGGGGGGGCTCTATAAAAGAAACACATGCTCCCCCCTCCCCTCCCGCCCGGGCGGGGAGGAGGCTCTCATGTGGTTGTGGGGTGACCATACTAAAACTTTAAAAACCCCCCCGTTTTCTTACAATACCAGACGGGAGTACTGACGTGCGGCAGGGGCAACTCTGATTTACAATAGTCCACCCAATTTTCTCCGAAAGATTTATTGTTTTTGTATTTTTTTTTTATTTCATTTTTAAATTTTTTTTTTCATAACAGAACTTAACATCTTGATCTATAAAACAACTTGGGGGGCGGCCTGGGTGGGGACAATGATATTTCTGAGATTTACTTTTGATTTTTATATTAGAAAAGGAAAGAAGTTGGTCGAAAAAAGTAGGGGGGGGGAAATAAAAGTTTTTTTTTTTTTTTCCGCGGTGGTTTAGGGTTTTTTTCCCGGGGGCCTGGAAAAAAAACCGAGGAGGGGTGACTACTTCCAAAAATAGAATAAATAATACAAATAAAATAATCTTCTAGGTGGGTGTTCCGGTTTGTTTAAAAACCGAATTTCCCCCGTAACAATAACTACTGTATGATGTCTCGGTCACCTTCTGGGGGGCGGTGTTCTTTCCTCTCCCCTATTTTTGGAATTGCAAACCGCGGCTTTATGCCAATTTGTTGTTGACGTAATTGAGGGTGTGGCCCCCCGTTAACGTACCAATGTTTAAAAAGTTTGAAAAAAAAAAAATTAAAAATTAAACCAGAGTGTTTTTTCAGTATACTCGTATGTTCGAGAAATTTAGCGATCGGAAGAAAATTTTAAATATTAGAAGAGGTGCTAGGCTTACTTTTTTTTTTAAGATATTTTAAATTATTATTAAATATTTTAATTTAATTTAAGTTAAAAAATTTTTATTAATTTTATTTGTGGGTGCGGGGCTTTTTAGTTATAGCAACTGTAAAAGTACACACCTTCTCAAGAAATATCAATTCTCGTTGAAAAACAAAAAAAACGCGGTGGGAGGCATAAAATAACATTTGAAAGCATGCCTAAGATTCAAGGCGGGGAAATAAACATCTATTTAGTTTAAATTTTATGGGGCCAAAAAAAATTGCAAAATTTTTTGTATTCCATATTGTGTAGCTATAATTTTTTTTGAAAATAAATCCCAAAAAATTTTGCGGTGTGTACTTTAATTCGAAATTTATTGGGAAACCCCAAATTTTTTATTCATTTAAAACTATAATTTTTTTAAATCGGCACGGGGGGGGGGGGAAAACTAAAATTTTTGACGGGCTTTTAATTTTTTAGTTATAACCCCTTTCATTTCTGTTATGTTCAAAGTTATTTGGCCCTTTAAACCAAGGAGGTTTCTTTTTTCTTGCTTTGGCTTTATATTGTAAAGGGGGCGTAATGGCGGTCAGAAAAAAGCAGAAAACTTATTCACACTTCGCGATTTGTAGATCCCTTTTAAATTTCCAAAGTCACAAACAACTTAGTTTTCCTTTACGGGGCTTTTTTTTAAATTTTCGTGCGGCCCCTTTCTTTTTTTTCTCCATAACCCCATCTTCTAAACGCCTTTATTTTCATTTTTCCACAACGAAATGTAATGTAATTCTTTTCAAAAAGCGTTATATTATAAGGTATATATAATTTTCTTGGCTTATAATTTTATAATGCTGTGAATCTTTAGTGATTCTTACTTAATAAACGTTTTTAATGAAGTTTATGATTTGAATATTTGAAATGAAATTTAAGAGTATATATTTGAATATAATAATATACTTTAATATTTATAGTATTAGATTATATAACATGTATTTTATTCTTTACATATACACTTAGTGATTATATAATACAAGATACTTATGAAGACATTACTTAATATATATATAAACTATAGGTGTCTGTATATTCTTTTATACTTTTATATTTACATCTAGAATTGCCCACTCAAATTTTAAACCTTCATATTAATTTATTATTATATAGAATGTTATATTAATTATATATTCAAGTTAATTTAGTAGAGAATATATGGTTAAGTATAAAAGCTTGCTTCTTCTTTTCTAAAAAATATATTGTCAAATATTTACACTGAAAAAAAAAAAACTGAGGGTTCAAGTGTGGGGAAATTCTTTCTTCATTTCCCCCCCTCACAGGGGACAATATTAAAAAAGCGTCCATTGAAAAAAAAGGGGGGTGAGCTGAAATACAAAAAGAAAGGATTACTCATAAACTTTTATACGAAAATTTATTCGTTTAATTTTCCTTTTTTATTTTTTTTTTATCTTTTTGGATACTCCCCAAAAAAACAAATTTTTTTTGATTGCATAAAAATTTTTTACAGCGGGGGGGGGGAAAAAAATTATAAACCCGGCCCAAAAAAAGGGGAGGGGCTGGCTTGGGGGCGCTTAATGGTAAAGTTTTTTTTCAGGGGTTTTTAAAATTTTTTGTTAGTATATGATGCTAAACCCATTGTTTTTTCTCCTAAATATTTTTCTTCATTTTATAAAAGGGGAAATTTGTAAAACCTTTTTTAAATTTTCCTTCTTTTTTATCCCAAACGGGAAAAAAAAAAATTTTCTTTATGGTTATTTTTTTTAAATATTTCCTTTTTCGGATTTTTATTTTCGAAAAAAAAAAGGGGGGGCCCAAAACTATTAAAAAAGGGGGGGGGAAAAGAAAATTTTGGGAAATAAAACAAAAAACTAGGGGAAAACATTTTTCTTTAGAATTTGAAGGAGAAAACTTTTTTAAACTTAAATTTTTAAAAAGATGGAATTTTGTCGGTTCTCCTTGCAAAGCACTGCTAAGGGGGGGATAAAAAAAAAATTGGCGTGGGAGAGGAAAGGTTTAAAAATTTTTTTCCAACTCTGGCTCCATCATTTTATTAGTCTTTTGTCCATGAAATATTTAAATCCAAAAAAAATTTTTATGGATTTTTGAACATTTATTGTTTTTTTTTAAAATTGGGAAAGTTTTTAACAATTCATTCTATTTGTCCTTTTAAATAAATTTTTGGGGGGGAGGAAATTGTTTTTTTTTGTTTACCAAAAAAACCTTTTTGGGGGGGGATTGTTCAAAAAAAATTTAAAAAATTTTTCATAACATATTTTTTATTTTTTTTCCCTTCAAAAGGGCATATATATCAAAATCCTTTATAAATAAAAAAATTTTTAAAAATTTATTTTTTTTTAACCCCGTTTTTTTCTTTCTACTTTTGGGACCTTTTTTCCCCCCCCAACGTTTTTTGCGGAAATCTTTTGGGAAAATTTTGTTTGTTATTGCCATGACTTTTCAAAAGAAACCCAAAAAAATTTTTTTGCTAAAAAAAAAGTTAAGGTTGAAAGAAAAAAATTTCCCTTAAAGTTATTTTAATGTTTAGGGAAGATAGTACAAAAGAATTTTCAAGGGGGGGGAAAATTGCCCCTTTTTAAGGGGGGGGAACTTTTCTAATAAGAACAATTTTAAAAACAAAAAAACTTTCTACAATTCTATAAAAAAACCTTTTTTCCCCAAAGGTTTTTGCGGAGGTGTGAACTGAAAATAACGGCTTCTTTTTTTTCTCTCAAGTTTCATTAGGCTGAAAGGAAAAAACCAACACAAAAAAAAAAACCGATATTGAGGGTGAGAGAGACTTTTTTCAATACAAAGAAAAACAATTTGTAAAAAAAAGGAATTTGTTTTTTTTTGTCCCCAAAAATTTCATTTCCTCCTAAAAACCCGGAAGGAAAAAAAAAATTATTTTAAGGGGGCATACATTTTGGGGAAACAAAAAACAAATCTTAAAAAAAAGGGGGGAACCCCCCCCCAAATTATTTATATTAAACATTTTAAAATAAAAAGCCAAAGGAAATTTTGCAAAAAAATGGGACCAAGAAACAGAATTTCTACGTAACAAGTTAGACCGTACCTTAGGCAACTTTTCCGTTGGTTTTCAGGAATTTATTAAAAAGAAACCTATTTTGTTTTTTTGAAGGGTTTAAAAAATATTTAAAAAGTTTTAAGTTTTTTTGAAAATCTTCGGTTAATTTACTAAAGAAATTTCAAAAACAACACCAATATAATTTAAATAATTACACTTCCATTGAATTTTATATTATAATAAATTATAGTTAAAAGTTGTAATAATAACTATCCCTTCATGGGAGTAGTTACATAATGATATATTTATTATATATATTTAGTTATATTATTAAATGAATAAAAATTTAATAATTATTTATTTAAGGGGGCCCTGAAATCTTTCTATAATTTTTAAAAGGTGCAAGAAGATAATAAACCATTATTAAATTTCCTTGAGCCTTTTTTTAAATTTTTTCCTAAAAAGGGCGGGGCAGGCACATTCTCCATTTTAGTTTTATGGCCTTCCCTCAAAATAATAACATTTTTAGGGGTCAAAGGGAAAAAATACCCGACCCCCCCACTGGGCGAATATTATAATATAATAATAATTAAATTTATTATATTATTTAATTATATAAATATATATATTATATATAATATAAATAATGATAAATAGTCTATTAATAAATATTTAATAATTCATATAATTTTAAATGGAAAATTCTTTAATTATAGTTGGTATATCACATAAATGTATATTAATATTTCTTTTCTTATTTATATTATACTTTTTTTCTCTTCAATTCCATAATTTACCCCCGTCCAAATAAAATAAATTATTAAAACTCCTTTATTACTTTTATTTTGGTATAATATGACTTTTCGTCCTTGTATCACAAAGGTATGGTGATAGGTTTATACCGGACGAAAAAAAAATAAAAAATTGGTGGTTATTAGCATACATACTATTGTAATATAATGTCTTTCATTATAAATTAAATAAAGAGGGGTTTTTTTTTCAACGATTACTATTGGACGGAGGTGATTTATTTTTGGGCTAGAGTAGAAAAAAAGGGTGAGGGGGGGGACCTATAACTTTGGTGAATTCTCACTCGACAACTTTTTACTATATTAATAAATATATTTATATATATATAATAATTATTTAATTTAAAGAAAGTATAATATATATTAATTATTTATTAATATATTTATATTATAAATATTAAATTATATAATTATATATATATTATATATAATAATATTTAATTTATATATATTAAAATATATATATATATTTATATTATATTTTAAATAATAATATATTTTTAAAAAAATAATAATAAATTTATTGGAGCAATATAATAAAAATTCCTGGGAGCAATTTATAAAATATGTAGAGTTTATAAAATAAAAGGAAAAATGGAAAACATTAATTAATCTGGGGGGGGTTCTAAGTGTTAAAGGAGGTATTTTTATTTTGCCTTCCGCTTGGGAAATTTTTTTGGAATAAAACAGAAAAAATAATAACCCACGCAGATAGCTTTTGCGGCCGGAATTGAGGAAGGAGAAGCAAAGATTTATAAACCTTTTCGGCGATTTGGAGAGCGTTTTTGAACCATGAGAAAAGAGCAAAAGGCACCGAATTTTTTTGCAGCTCCCAAACCCAATAAAGAAGAAGAGAGAAGCTCATGCCCTTTAGCGGTATTTTTTTTTTTTTTAATTAGAATTGGAACGATAGGAAAAGGTATATATTAACTGAATGAATATTAGATATTAAAAATACCCAAAAAAAAATATCAAAATAATATAATTATCACAAAATTATTCCCTTTTTCCCGAGTATTTTTATTTACAAAAGGGGCAGAATATAAAAAAATAAACAATTTTTACGAAACCCTCCCAGGTTTGGATGTATTTCTAAAAAGTCCCATCGTTTTTCTGTTCCCTTTCACACCAGCTTACCATGGATATTTATCTAATATTTTTTTGATTATGTTTATAATTTAATTTTTTGCACATAATTATATTTATTAAAAAAGAAGACTATTAATTTAGAAAAAAGGATTTTATATAATTTTGGGGGGTTGAGAATGAATGAAGGATGTCATATATTCTTCTAGAGTGGGGTTTTAAAGGCTAAATATTCCCGTGGGGTAAGTTATATTCGAATCCTTTGACCCAATTTTTCTGTTTTGACATCGTGTAAATCCTTTAACATCTGCATAAGAAACTCTGGAATAACATGAAGCCTTTTTGGGGACATACGAGTTAACCTATATCGATAAGAATTTTGATTAATATAATATTACATTAAAATTAGATTTCAATAACTAATGTGAAAAAAATAACGTGTATGGGTGTAATATTTGGAGCCATTAGTATTTATATTAAAGGAAACTATGTATTGTGATAAGAGCGTTTAATCTCGTTATAGTATTGCGTAGGTCTATTATGTATTACAATTGCGCATAATCAACACTGTCGAGACGTTGATTTATGAGTCACTTATTACCATCCCTTCATGCCTATAGTTTAATGAAATTGAAGAAGAATATGGTGTCTTGTATGGCTTTGTCAGTGTATGGAGTAGGAAGAATTGTCTAATTTTTCTCTGGATGCTTACGAAAGTTTGGATAAGATAGGTGTAGAATAAGTATTCTAAACACCCTTAATTCGATGACTGCGTAAATGTGAGAGAGTGCATGAGTAACTAAGTAAGTGCAAAAATAAAGCGTATTTACAAGACATTTGTCGTTGAAAAAATTTCCATGTTAATAACTATCGATTATTATCGCTGAGGTGTTTTACTAGAGGTATTGCTTAATAGGTTTGTATGTATCAGTTTCCGGACTTATGTCTCACATAAAGAAATACTTTAGATCTTCTTATAACTGGATTGATGAAAAAACTGATATTCTTATAAAATTTTGATGGATTTGTAGGAGTTTTATGTTTAAGAAATACGGCCACTATATATAATTTTTTTATCGAGTTCTCTTAGAGCATTGCGCTCTTGAGAGAGAGATCATGGTTACCTGAAATCTTCGGTTGACTTTTTGTGAACTTTTTCATATAACACTTGGATACGGCAAGTAAGTTTCTCGTTTACACTATCTGCGACGCTATGCCAAAAACATGGAAATTCAACAAAATTATAATACGTACTGTAATATGTGAAACTCATATACAATCATCCAAGAAGACATCAAAGCATCGAGCATTTGTTCTTAATGGTGATAATGTTATAAGAGCAGTTGTGTAACTAATGATCGAAGATCCTCCTTGCAATAGATCGCTTATCATTTATATGCGTATATTAATTTTTTAAAAATGGTGTATGATAGCATACTATATTTATATATCACGATTATTTCGAAATCATATAGCATATTGAGATATGAAATCTGAACAACAAGCTTGCGACACAATTTCCGAGTGATTACAGACTTTAAATTCTGTCTACAATTATGGAGGTTTATGGGAAGGTTTCAGTTACTATTTTGATATTTTCATACTCCCTCATTCCAAAGTCTCGTGATATCACAAATATATGCTCTCATTGTTATAAGTCTTACAGTTTTAGATATTTCTCACAATCCAGTGCTGTCACCTTAAATATTCCACCTGATAAACTCACAATATAAGAAATACGAGAGAATTACTAAAATAGATATATGATAAAAAATATATAAACACAAAACAATATCTACATTTGACATCTTGGGAGGTATCTGTTCGTCCTTCTTTTTATATGCTGTTAGACATAAATGTGGGTCTACAATAATTTTTCTGATACGTCTTATTGATCCCCAAATAGGCACATATACATGATAATCGATAACAAGTTGAATCCAATATCAGTCAACTATGGACACTAGTGCAAACAATGAAATCTAATATACTATGAGTCACTCCGATGAATATTTTAAGGAGAGAGCAGATAATAGAAATATACTTATAGAGGATATTTCAATTAAGCTATCTCGATCTCTCACTAAATCATATTTTACTATAAAAACTCAAGTAATTCTCCTTTTGAGAGCAACAACGCAGACTGTTGATATTAATTTATGATATCTCGTTATTGAAGTAAAAAAAATATTAATAAAATAAAACATACCACCCATAAATACTATGTATTTTAACATTATGTACTATACACTATATTGTGAATAACACGTAAATACATAAAGGTTATGAGCAACGAGGAATTTGTGTTTCATATTGTTCACATTAGTCTAGAGTATACCAAAGCGGAGCATAAAGCCTCCCTGGCTGTGCGAGACGTGTGAACTTGCCAATAATCGATGTACATAATCACACTACGCCGTTTTTGGCTCGGATGTAATATATAATGGTTGTACATATAAAAGAGCGATACAAGCAGATAGTGAGCGTGACATATTAACATGGGATAATTTAAAACATAATTGACAAATATAGAATTCTCGCTAATCTATGTAATTTGTAATCGCCAACAGTATAACAGATATTTTCAACAGGAAAGAAAAGCAGATATACTTGTATTGAAAAAGTGTTAAAACTATAATCCACTATAAATTAATAAATATAACATAGTATATATATTATATATATTATATATATATATATATATATATTATTATATTATATATAAATATATATATGATTAATAATATTATATATTAAGTATATATATAAGTATATATATATATATATTAATATATTATATATATATATACTAATATTATATATTAATATATTATATATATATATATATTAATATTATATTATATATTATATTTTATAATATATATATAACATATAATTAATAGATCATTTTAAAAATAATAAGAATATTATCAAGTAAGGAGTAGAACAGGAGAATGAGGGAAGCATAAGAAAACTAGAATATATATGGAAGTTATGAAACCAGGGCACATTATAGGAAGAGAAAGATGAGTAGTAGGAAAGAGGATTAGAATACTAAAGTGAGATGAAAAGGCTATAAGAAGAGAAGAATTAGTATGTATGGTCCATTTGTAAACTCCATATACAATCGTAATACATATAAGTAGATAATAATGGAGAATAGATGTTATTTGAAAATACTTCTCTGAAGTGTACAAAAAAAATTGAGCTATATACGTGAACTATTAAGGAAAAAAGGATAATTTTTGAATCAAGTATAGGATGTGAATAATTATTTGAGTAGGATATTTATTTTTTTGAATTTTTTATTTAAACAAAATAATTAAAATTTGTGTATGTTTATTTTGATTATATTTTATATGTTTTTTTTCTAATTTTTTCAGATTCGTAACGTCAAGCATAATTATAATATATATTTGTAAACTTTGCAATTATGGATTTCCACGTATTGCGCTTTTACGATCCAAGAGAGTGATACTCAAAAATGTGATTCATAAAAAATCAAAAAGTAATAAATGTGACTGCACATATATTGTTGATTGTCTTCTGTCATATAAATAAAATTCAAAGAATAATCACCATAAATTTATTATAGTTCATTTTCCTATAAGATTATTTGCATTTACGGAGTCTTCTCGCTTAAAAAGGACTGATATGTAAATAATATGTATATCTCCATATATATATATTTATAACGCCTACATTATAGTAAATAACTTTGAAATATATTTCTTTTTAAAAATGTAGATTATTAATTATAGAATTTTTAAACCTTTAATATTTTTCATTTATTATCTCAGTGACTCTACCCAAATATATATTATTTTATAGTATATATATTATACTATATTATATATATATATATTTAATTTAATTATTATTATTTATATTATATTATTTAATTATATTATTATTTATATATATTATTATTATTACTTATCTTTAATAATAGAAAGACGAGAGATTAGAGAGAGTAGAGATGTGGTGAGGATGGATTTAAAGTAGTGATTATGATGTTTTCAACATGGGACGATACCCATTTGATGAGGTCATATTGTGTAAGCAACAAGCAATGTCGTTGAATAAAGCTCATCTTCAATAAAAGTTCACTTGTGTTGCAATCATCTTCATGCATAAACCAGTATATACAAACGATTGTTTAAAATATAGTAATATGGTTATATATATTAATTAATTATTATAATGTTTTATATTACTTATTATTATTAATTTATTATATTTATATTATTTTATAATTATTTAATATTTAATTATATATAATTTATATTTTGATTATTAGTTACCTTATGTAATTATATTTAATTTAAATTTATAATTTAATTTATAATTAGTTATATTTATATATAATGTATATTTAATATTTATATATATATTATATATATAATATTATATATATATAATATTATGTTATTACTAATATTATATATATTATTATTTAGTACTTTATTAAAATGTGTCGGGGACTGTATTGAATGCCTTATATAATCCTTATTAATTTATTCTAGTATAGATATTATTTCATTATTATTATTTATTATTTATTTATTAAATTATTGTATAGATTAATTTATTCTATATATCTGTAATAATTCAAAATTATTACACCACTGTCATTGCTATTACATCATCATTCTATCATTATTGCATCATATATATTGTATATTTTTATCTATGAAAAATTTATCTATCTTAGTTCAAGATTATATATAAGGAATATTTTACAAATATTTATTTAAATAATTTAAAGATTTTTAATAGATATCTTCTTCTTATAATATTTTATTATAAATTATATTATTATGAATTAAAATTTACAACTTAATGTTTCACATACCATATATCTTATAATCATTATATATATATATATATATATAACTATATAATTAATTATTTCTAACTAATTAACAATTTCTTTTTTTTATTATTTATAGTATTATATCATTAAAAAAATATCATTTTCTGAGTAAACGTATAAAGCTTTATTCATTATTAATTTATTATTTATACATTATTTATTATCAGATGATATAATATTTATTATTTTAAACATTTATTAAAATTATTTCAAGATTTTTTATTTACTTTTCTTAATATTTATTAAAATTATTTCTAGCTTTTATTAATAATTATTATTAATTAATTATTTAATTTAATTATTATTAATTATTATATTTATTTTATTATATATTATTATTATATTATTATTAATATATTAATAATTATTATTATTAATTATTATTTATTTTATTATTTATGGTGCCTGTCCTATGCGGGCGGCATTTGTGTGGTGTGTGGGTGTTGTTATTTGTTTGTCTCTATGATTATTTTTGTGTTCTTGTATTTATGATAATTAATTGGTACTCATTATTGTTTTCTTATTTACCTATATATATTTATACTGATCAATGGTTTAAATAGATTCAAATTAAAATACTATTAGATGAAGCAATGACATCAATGACGAAATGATGTTAATAGTATGCTTCGATATCAATATGAGAGTGATGAATAAATAGAGATTGTTTGATAATGACGGTTGCCCTCTCAAAAAAGTATGTTTAATTGAATTATCTGTCGTGAATGTTTTTTGTATTTTCGCCGGCTTGGTTGTATATAACAATTAGAGAGAGAGTGAATTTGCTATTGATATATGTTGAAGTAGCCACCATTTCCAATATGTTTAAGGATCATTGAAGATTGGGAGTATAATTGTCATGCGTTCTCAATGCAATACGCTCTATATCTTGGCCTTCATTGAAATTTCGTACAAATATATATTAAAATATTTAATTGATTAATATATATTTTGAATCTTGTTTCCAGAGATATTGTAATATATTCTTTTTTAACTGAATAATTTTTTTTTTGTACTTTTGATTTTATGATTATTATTATTATTATACATGTTTATTAATGTATAATAATTAGTAATTAATAATAAATTAAAATTATGCAGAAAATCTTCTTGAATTGCGATCACTGGTGGACACCACTGAACAATTTTTGTGATGGAATGAATAATACGATCGAAGGAGTTTGATAAGTAACCAATCTGGAAAATTCAGGTTAATACCAATTTATGCCTGGTTTGAAATAGATATGATTTTACATACTAGGAACGGAGAGACTAAAAATTATCGTCAACTTTGTAATTATAAATAAATTAGGGATATAGATATTTATTAGGAAGTGTCAAATACGAAGGATCCTATGATTGAAATAGCTTCTAATAGTATCAGTCTTAGATATTAGTAGATTTTTGGTTTTATCACGTAATGTTCAAAACTATATAATATATATTATAGTAATATATTATATAATTATATTATATATAATATTATATATAATATATATAATATATAATAAATAATGGAAGAAAATTCAAGACTGGACACTAACTACAAATAATTATGAAAGAACAGCATGTACTCAAGAAACATGACTTTTGAAAGTAAACTTATTAAGTTACAATTGAGATAAGTATAAGATTAAATAATACTTAAGAATATTGTGAAGTAATGGTGTGTAGGATCCTGAAAATCATAACTTAAAGCCTTAGTAAAAATTGCTTGATGGATAATAGTCGGTTAATTAACCTGTTATCTAGTATATAATACGTACGCTTTAGAAAATAATATTGTCATACATTTGTATGTACTAAATATACCAATAAATTTCTGTAAAATACGCTAATACAGGAATATGAGAATATAACTCCTGAAGAAATTACAATAAGAATAGTTTAATCCCAATTTATTTTTTCATACTATTTCTCGGAGAATTTATATAGGTTATTTCTTCTAAATGAAAAATATAATTAATAAATTCCTTGTATAATAGTATACTCATGATCTGTATATTTCTGAAGGTCTATAGTTAGTCGCGAGATCGTTGCGTAGGATTCTTTTATGGCAAGTGGGATAGAATGGAAATGAAATTCTTTCGTTAATATAATTAAAAATAAGGGTTTAAGCGCACTCATTAAAATATCTTCTACTATATATACGACAAATCATCATAGTAAACAACCATTAAATGTTTACTTAAGTTTTATATACACACAACACAAACGCACTACTCACAACACCCATATAATCTTACTTGCATATCATGAAATCGTATAATTAATACGGACGTGTAGCCTATAATCGTTTATTGGGACTTATTATCAATTATAGGTAACAAATTTGATACAGTGAAAATAAAAATATTATACACTTTTCTTCAAATGGTAAATATTTGTATATAGTTTTTATATAAGATGGTTTAAGATGGAGAGTTATATGACGGAAACAAAAAACTTAGACTCCACCTTTCAATGAATAGCTATGTATAAAATATCACCACCACATAACCGTGTTTCTATGGTTCTGAAAGAGTTACTATCATTAAGAACAATTAAATCACTATAAAAGTATAGTTGATTTTTCAAAATTTATAATTATTACTATTATATATATATATAGTACGATAAAATAAAAAATATATATACCAATAGGTTGTATGCTAAGAAAGGAAAAAAAGAAAGCTATTTAACATAAGAACGTGTAATAATAATAAGATATATAATAATAATAATAATATATATATATAAAATAATAATAATATATATATAATTAATTTAATATATATAATATAATAATAATAATATATCATAAATTGAATAATAAAAATGGAGATTAAATATATAATTATAATTAAATATATAATTAACATAAGAATAATAATAATAATAATAATAATAATAATAATAATAATAATAATAATAATAATAATAATAATAATAATAATAATAATAATAATAATAATAATAATAATTACGCAAAATGTGGAGATTTTTTATTAAAAATTTGTTATTTCCAAAAAGGCTGACTTCACTTACATATTACTCGCTTTATTTTTTACAACGCATCGTGGAAACAGCAATGAAAGAGTTGGGTGCTGCTGTGTACACACCAGGGCCGGGAGGCAGGGACTACCCCAAATTTTCGACAGGAAAAAATGGTAGACTCACAGGACATATATATATATTAGGTATATATATATATCTATATATATATAGACAGGACATTAAAATAAAAATGGGCAATAGTTATGATATATTAGTCGGATTTATGACGAAAATGAGTCGAGATAATAATTTATATTTTTCGTGATAATCTGAGTTTTTTTTTTAATATATCTTTCGTTCCCCATGTAAAAGAGACTAAAAAGAAACTGTATGAAAAAATCTCTTTTAATGCATAAATATATTATTTATATTCTTTCTCTACCAATTTTTTTTTTTTTATTAGTTTAAATCAGAAAAGAATGAAAATGGTATTAAAGAAGGTTTTCAAATATTCATAATGATATTTTTTTAAGTATATACAGTAAATATATATCAAGGAGATTTCTCCTATCAAAATACATTATAATAACTACATTTCTTTCTCATTTACTACGAAACGTAAAAAGAATAATATATGAAAAAACACAGAATAACGTTGATTATAAAATATATTACGTAATTTAGGTTAGTCTCAAGTTTATTATATATTAAACTAACAAATGGTGGCAACCGTTGCTTTTTTTATATATACAATATACAATGTGGCAAGGTATATGATTCATTCCACTACCTCAAATTAATCAACTCAATCGATTACTTTTTAAAAATAGTCGAGACCTTGTATCTCTCAGTGTAATAAGTAATCCTTCTTTTTTTAAAAAATCTATCTAGACTGAGTAATACATCAACACAAATATAATTCTTACCCACTTATCCAAGTACGCAAGGAGTAAACGACAGAGATGAGAGTTGAGTGGTTGTATGGAACGTGGATAATTCAAATATCCATATTAATATTGAATTCTGAATCGAAACAAGATCCTGTAATACGAATTATGGAAACATCTCTCTGGATCATTGAATCAAATTCGGCCAAGTATCGGCTTTGACACATGTAATTTAAATTGCATTTTCTAATGTTTTTATACTACCCAACTAACTTAAAATTAATTAGGATGGATTACGTTACGTATAAATTGGTTAATTCATATAATATATTATATATGATTTAATGTTTTATTTATAATATAGTATTTCATTATTATATTATTCTATTATTAATTATTATTATTCTCATTATATTACCTATGTATATTTATTATTATATTTATATTATTATTTAATATTTATTATATTATTATTATTTAATCATATTCTACCAATTTTATATCACTTTATTACTCTATTTGTTAATTTTAACAATAATTACACTTAATTATCATTTAAGAGACTATTAATTATTATTATTTATAATTAATTTAATTATTATTATTATATAGTATTATTATTATTATTAATTAATTATTATTTTATTATTATATTATTATTCCTATATAATTATTACTTATTATTTATTTATTAGTATATATATATAATTATTAAATATATTATATTATTTAATTAATTTTTGGTTAGTATTCACTTTCTTTCACCTTATTTAAGAAATATCTTTTAAGTTGTTAAGATGTTGTCATTCACTTTACAAAGATTAGAATAATAATAGATTTCTTAGACCAACTATAACATTTTAATTAAAAAGTGATATGATGTGAGTTAGGCTTAATTAAACTCTCCTATACAAATCTTTGTGAACTCTACCACATCCATAGACATAAACAAAACTTACTATAAATTACACATTTAAACTAACGCTTAAATACTTAATGTGATTTAATTTAATTGGTAACTAATGCCTCGCAAATAGAAAATACAAATTGAGCACAATAATAAATATATGTGTTGATTAATTTATATTATATTATTAATGTTACTCGTTGAATGCTTGCGAAAGAATATAATAGAATAATAATATAATAATTACATTGTTGTATATAGTATAGTATTTTAAAAAAAGTGTATCAACACGTAATAATATCTAGTGAGGTGTATGGTTTTATTTAGTATTTATAAATGTTAAATAAAATACAATATAAAAAACAAAGTTATTGTAAGATATATTTGAAGTATTTTAAATTAAACTCATTACGCATATTCTTATTTTTATAATTCATTTTAATTGTTCAAATATAATAAATTTGGTAATATTAGATGGGATAAATTTTTTAATTCTACTTCACTTCAATTTTTTTTAATCCTATTTATAGAAGATTATTAACAATAGCTTATCTTCTTCATATAATACGTATAACATATATACATACACACACACACTCAACTACATACACAACAACACACTCACCCTGTGGGACTCGATTATATAATATGTATATATATATTATATTATGTGGGTTTGATTTCCTCATATACATTGTAGTCAATGGCTAGTATTAAATACTAATAATAAAAATTAATAACAAATAAATAGTGTAAATATATCGACGTATCTAATAATATTATTAAATATAGTTAATGTAAATAATATTATACATAATAATATAATATATATAAATTATATATATAATATATATATATATATATATATATATTAATATATATATATATATATATATATATATAATAATATTATATATATATATATATAATATATATATATATTATATATAATATATATGATATTATATATAATTATATATATAAATAATATATATATTATATTAATATATATAATTATATATATATATATTATATATATATATATATAATTAATGATATATATATATATTATATTTAAACTATATATTATATAATATACTATATTATTATATATATAATATAATTAAATAATACTATATATAATATATATATAAATATATATATATATATATATATATATATATATATATAGTATATAATAGTATAATATATATAATATATGTGTGTGTGTATTAGTATGTGTGGAGTGCTAATATAATATCACATTCTATCGTGAGCATTTAATAATCACAAGATACAAGACAAAATATATCAATTTTTATCTGTGAATAATGGTTTTGGTCATAGTATAGATTTAGGTACTAATTGCATACTATAAATGTTATTAAATATATTTATTTTATGCGTGATTATTGAATTATATTGTTTAAAAGTTTTTTATATATATCACACATTATCTTTGAGAATAGTTTTAAATAAGTATATCATTGATTTAATATACAACTGTATTTACCCATATTATAATATTGTGTTTTATGGTTATTTTTTATTTTTTTTTTTAAAATTAGAGAGTATCTAAGCCAACCCTCATTCTAAAAAGATGCACAGAACTTGTCTAGTCACTGTGGATTTGTGTGCTCATTAAACCAAAATAAGTTTTGGTATTTTTCAAACTTCCTTTTCTGAATATTTTGGTCTCTTTTCTTAGGTTATGTCATTGAAGAGAATAGAATGTACATCGATGATAATTATATAATTATCGAAAATTAATTTATTATTATCTAAATATAAAAATTAATGTTCAATTAAAAATAAAAATCACTACAATATCGTACAAACAGAATATAAACGTCTTATCTTGGTAAGTTAATTTTTATACTATAGCTTAATATAACTGGAAAAATTAATATGATTATAATAAATAAAATTAATATAAATTGTTTGTTAACCAAAATCTTTATAATTTATATAAATTCACATAATTTTAGGTGAAAATAATATTGTCAAAAGACTTACTGAATTTGATTAGGTTGATATCTCTCAATATATATATTATTATATATATTATAATATATATTTATTAATAATATATATAATATTTAATTAATATTATATATATATATAATATATATATATATATTATTATATATATATATAATATTATATATATAATATTTTGTTTCTATAATAAAAAATATATTCAAATTATATTCAACACACAATATTTTAATATATATATATATATATATATATATACTATGGTATATATATATATACACCTTATTCACCATCCCCTCTGGTAGATAGCCAAATCAAATCAAGAATGTATATAAAGTAGTAGAATATAATAATTATAATAGACGGCAAGTCGAAATTTATGTATTTTTTAAAAAATATCGATTAATTATATAAATGAATAATAGAAATAGTCAACGTATATTATAATTATTTACTATTTTAAGATTTATGTAATGGATTCGTGCCATTTACTCTCCATATAGTGTGATCAACAATTTCTTTCCTGATTATATTGTTCCTAGTCTTAAGGTTAAAGGCAAGTTTCATTAAAATTGTTTTACTTAAATAAGTTTGATTGGCACATTGCCGGGGTATTATTGGTTCTAGTTTGAGTTTTGTCAATAAAACTAGGCAAAGGATCGCGCGACTATGTAGTACGGATGTGGTGGTGGGGGAGTGCGGTGACGGTTGAGACTACATAATTTATTACTGTGTTACTCAGGTAGCGGTGCTGATATATAGGTTTGTAAATAAAACATATGAAGCCGATTTGGAAGTGCTTCTGTATCAAACCCTATTGTCGTATCGAATTTTATCAGATATATGCGGCGAATAGTTTTACACAATTTTTACCACTTTTATCTTAACCCTATATATAAGTTATTATTTTCGGAGACTGAAGGCTTCAGTTTCTTTACATTAAGTAATTGTATTATAAGCCGAGGCGTTTCTGAACCTGAGAGACGAACAGTTGAATAAAAGTCAATAACGTAATGCCATTGCGTTTTAAGCGTTGGGCATAACAGAAATCGGTACCACGTTCTTTATAAAATAGCAACTTAC
The DNA here is from genome assembly GCA_015478945.1 of Trachelipus rathkii. NCBI lineage: Eukaryota > Metazoa > Arthropoda > Malacostraca > Isopoda > Trachelipodidae > Trachelipus > Trachelipus rathkii. Next base: position 72,926 of record JABUQX010099156.1, read on the forward strand.
GGTATTTCTAGAAGGAACACTATAAATAATATAGGTGTGAGAGGGAATCTAGTGTTCCAGTTGTTGGAATGTTCTCTATTCGAACGCGCTCATGTTATTTGTCAATTGAAAGATTGTAATAGCTCCGTCTCTGGTGCAATCTAGCTATTGTCGCAATCTCCGCGATACTTCTTATACTATCGTGATCTCTAATAAACCTCACTTCTCACAACTTGCTCCTTGGGATGGCAAACCTAAACCCTAAAATGGGTCAGCGGTTGGAACGCAGTCAAAGTTAACTGAATGGTCGTCATTCTTATGAGCACGAAAAAAAGCAAATGTGATCTGCTCTCTCATCCTAGGATGATGTCCAATTGTGTCTGAGCGGAGATATTAGACGCAATGTGTTATAAATTTGAAAGGACTAATCTTAATGTTGAGACACGAAATGACATTCTAGTTTCTCTCTCATTCAGACATTCTTTTACTTATGAGTGGTTATAATATATATAAAATTTTGTTCATATATAATCGAGATTTGAGTACGAAAACAGGCATTAAATTATTGAGTTAAAATTGTGTATCGAATCACATTTAATATAATATAAGTTTTTAAATACAGTAAATAATATGCATGAGTAAAATTCAATCTAGGTATATTAATAACTAATAACAAGCGATCACAACGCGTATATAAAAACAAGCAACAACGCACTAGACAAACATACACAGCTCGCAACTAACAACAATCCATACACAACAAAAAACTTAAACGGAACTAACTCAGAGCTTTAAAAACGAGATACTAATAGCTAGCTAATATACTGCAACGACTAAAAGCGCAAATGATACAAAAAATTATGATATATATAGTGTATATTCTATAAACAAGAAATTGATCATTACGCCCTCATCTGAATATGAACTCTTAAAAAAATAACTTATCATTATAAAATAATAATATCTAATCATAATAGAACACTCTAGCAGGGTCCATAAATAACCTGAGCCTTAAAGCTTATATAGTGATACGACTAATAATAGCCAGATAAACCTAGAACTCTAACCATATGAAAATAATGGAATTCGCACTATAATAATATCCTCATTACTATAATAATATTAATAATAAATTATATATACATATAATACATAATTATAATAATAATCTAATATAACTAATTAAATTAACGTTTTGTAGGTTATTTTTGTTATATGATGTATAACTCTATACCTATACTTATTTATACAGCTATATAAATAATTTTCTAATTATAATATTATCTACATTCAGAATACATCAACAACATAATATATTATATATTGAGTAAAGACTACCTTAATCTAATTATTAGGCCCAGGTACTTATCGTCCTATTTAATTCTCCACTTCGTTAATTAAATTAAAATCCATCAAAGATATAGTTGCAAACCCTAGTCTTTTACAAAAGATAAGTTCTCATGTTTTGGAGAAGGCCTCGCATCCTCCACAACACACTAACAGAGATATATATACTATCTTTTCATCATGTTACTTTCCCCCCTCTTTATAGAGTGCGACAGAGATTTTAAAGTAAAAATAAGAATTGGTTGTAAGGAAGAAATCTAGAAGATGGAAAGACATAAAGAAAAACACGTAATGTAGACAGAACAAGGAGGAGCACAGTAAATTCATGTTGGAGTATAATCTCGATTTGATAGAGATATGGTATAATAATATAATGCACTTTATGTATTTTTTTTTTAATTTTTTTTGTTATAGTACCTAACAACAGATAAATGCAGAAGCTACAGGTAACTCATAAAGTAATAGAAAGATAAGTAACAATAAGTAAATAGTGAGAATTCACGTTCATTATTATTAGATTTTAGATAAGACAGCACTAGGGACAAGAAATTTTTTAAATACTCTCTAGTAAAGCAGAATTTATTTGATCCTTATAAAGGTGCTTCGAAATGGCGCGATGCCGGGTTGGGTGAGAGAGAGCTAGGAGACAACTACGAATAAGTCACCTCAGCCTGAGATCGGAGGTCCACACGATGCAGAGGGAAAAAAGGCGAATAAAACTGGAGGCGTAGAGAGCGCAGCCAGAAGAAGGAATCTCACCGAATAAATGGAACGACAAACCACGTCCTTAGCCAATCTGTGTGTGCGAGTCTTTATCACCAATCCCATCACCTGGCGCGCGATCAGATTACGTTCTCGGTATGTAAAGTAAATTCAGAAAAAAACAATAAAGGACGATAACAACAATTTTTTCACGCAACAATACAAATTTTATGAACGAGCATAGGTGAAATTCTACCAATATTGCTTTTACTATTTAGAGTTCTATGAGAGATTTAGAAATACGTTCATGATAATTAGATTTCAGATAGCGAGTCAGGACTAGGGACGTGATCTATACTAGAGAACATTAATAGAAGACAAGAAATGTTAAAATGTAAAAATTTATTTTGTTTCTGTATCGGAAACCTCGGTTCCACTTGTTAATTTGGCTCTTCTCAAGCTAATTTTCCAATGAGCTTAAATCAATTGTATATCATACAGCTGATATGGTCCCTTATCAATATTTAGTTTATCATTTTTTGCACCTCTCGATTACGCACTTTTCAGATACTTAATGGAGAGTATTTCGGAGATGAAGGTAAGAATTCGGCGGAGGGTAACCATGCGGTCTTTAAAATTAGATATGGCACCCCACATATATATTACTATATATGAGTGGGCAAGTTAGCGCTGGTCTTACATGACTGGTGATAATATATATATATAGCAATTCTTCTTACAGGCTTTATATATGGGTGCGGAAGAAAATTGCTCCAACTACCAATATATAGTTACACGATTTACAGTATGAGCAAAGTACAATTATATTTATAATTTATAGGTATATATACTGATATTTACCTTATATGCAGACTCTACAGGATGAAAGATGAAGCTAAATATGACTAGTTTATTTTCGATGCAAAATGCAATAATAAAAACTTGGGGCATTAGAAGTAATAAAGATACATATTTAATGAAATTTCACGGGCCATGAAAAATAAGACCCTCTCTGATAAGGAATAATATTATTTGATTCTTTTGTATAAACATTTAAAAAAAATGTTATGAGACGTATTTACCCTTATATCATTATACCGTATAGACTCTAACATATCTTCGAGATACGTATTTTTTGATAACTCATATAGTATAATTGGGATGCAAATCTGGACAATGTAAATATATTTTAAAAAGTTTTAAAGTGAAAGTTAGCTTCTTGACCTCTAATTGAGATCTCTAGTAAATAAAGGTGACCTCATGGAGAGAGTTATCTCTGGTAGGGCCGCTTGTACGGGTATAGTAACGCTGCACTCTAATTCAACGCTTGAGTAAGTTCTAAAATGTGCGTGTGTGTTGTGTGTGAAACTAATGAGGTCAATATTCTTGTGTATCAGTGTCCACGTAATAGGAAATGTTAGTCTCGTTGTGAAATATTCTGATATCGCCTGCGAATCGCAGAAAGTAATATATAAAAACCTAGAGATTGAGGTTTTTTAAGTTCTTTGTTTTTTGTTCGCTGTGGGTAATGTATGATGAAGTTATGTGTTGATGTGTGTTTGTGTGGCTGGCTGTGAGTCTTGTTTGTCCTTGATAAGAGGTAGCGATTACAGAAGCCCCCGACGTGGAGTCTCTTTCGCATTCCTATCAGTGTGAGCCACGGCTCCGGTGGAAATTGAACAAATAGGACTCATGTCGTGTAAGACCCTTAATTTTACAATATTCTTTTCTTGTTGCTAACCAGGATATAATTCATCTGACTAATTCACTAATTCAAAGCTTTTTAAAAATTTCGCACGATAAGAAAAGAATATTCAATAAGAAGATCTGTTTTATGTGTCTATTTCAGTCTCTTTTATATATCTCGATCTTAGCCGTGTATATTTAGAACATAATCGTAAAAATAAATCCGTTCGTGCGTATAGAGAAATGCTTCCCGTGTTTCCGAAAATAAATGGTCAATTTCAAAAGTTCTGCTAAAAAAAACTTCATATCAAAGTCGGATATATACATTATTTAGTTTGGTTATTGGTTGTAGTTTGAACTATAATAGCGTTTGTAAATAACTAGTAGTTAGAATAAATTTTGTCGATACACATTTTAATACCTTCTCAGTAGTAATCGTAAATTTAAGAAATCTTGGAATGCTCTGAATACCAAGTATACCATTATAGTATATATCTTTATTTTTTTTTTATATCTACTCTATGAAATTTAAAAACCTGTTATTATATCAAGCTTATATAGAATCATAGTCCAATAACCTACTTTATTTGTCCTAATTCGTAATGATTTGATGTAGTTCTCACCTTATCTCCACTGGATGCCATGCTTAATAATGCCACCTAATATATATCACATATATTAAGTAATCGACGAATGGTTTATTCGAGTTTGATAAGAATATTATGATTTATATGAATTTTTCATCAATTAGCCTATATTATCATAAAATAGGCTAGCTAAGTTTAATTAGTAATTATAATTATATATTATGTTTATATACTTTAGACTCTGAGAGAGTAGAATGTCTTATGCACGGTTATATTTATATTATAGGAATGTAAAAAAGTAAAATATATAAGAAATAATTCAAGTCAACAAAAATAGCCGGCTTTGACTATTGTTTTTTTTTAAGGTTTGAATAAATTGCATCTTACTTGTGTAAATTTTCTATTCTTCATGAAAGTAGAGATCATAATATATAAGTATATAATTCTTTTGTGCTTATTGTGGATGGGGTGTAGGTGAGGGTTTACATATAATATATCTCTTTCTAAAGAGCAGAATAATGGTTGATGAGATAGCGAGAGAGAAGATAGAGATATATAGCAGTAAGTAATAGTAAGAATATAGAAGTAAGTAGGAGGATATTATATGAAGAGAGACGTAGAGAGAGAGATAGAGGAGAGAGATAGGGAGTAAGAGAGTAGAGTAGAGAGTATATTAAAGTTGTGTTAAAAAAAAGGTCTTTCTTGCGTCATGAAAATATATGAACAAAAGCGAGATTGTACCCCGTTAAAAATAAAAATAATGTTTTAAATTTGTTTAATGCCTGTTGTGGTTTGAGTGGAAACAAATCCAAGTGAAGGTTAGGAAATATAGTAGGGATAAAGAAGATTCTAGCTATTACTTATTAATAAAGTATTCAATATATGACTCGCAAATAGTAAATAAGAATTATATAATGAAAATAATATAATATTATATATATATATATAATATATTAATTATTATATATATATATTATTAATATATTATATTAATATATATATATATATATATATATAATATATTATATATTATTATATATATATATATTAATATATATATAGTATATATATATATATATATATATATTAATATAATATTATATATATATATATATTATATATATAATTATATAAATATATATATTAAGGTATGTAGTAAATAAACACTTGTTCATTCGAGAGTTTGACAATGTATGCTGAAGATCAGCAGGAAATGACGGCTTTTCGCGGTATGCGAGACAATGCTGTGTGATGATCATTGTTGTGCTCATTGTGTTCGTTCCGTGTGAATTTACAGCGGTACGTGGAAAAAGGAATTTGTGTTTAGTTTTATAGAGTATTAAATATCATCTTAGACAACCCTATGTTGCTGGTCGACACATATGCGTATACTCTTTTGCGAAGTCAATGGATCTAGATAGCAAATAACTTTAAAGAACTTAACGAAAGGGTCAAAGAATTTATAATCAATAATGTCAATTGATTGCAGATCAAATTTTGGTGCAAAATTTGAAATTTGTAAAGGGCTAATTTTTCTTTGAGTTTGGGAATGGATCTTCTTCACAAATTGGTCTTCTCCCACCTAGTATTCAGATATATTTTAACTTAAAATTTTTAAAATAAATATGTTCCGATTTAGTATATGAATTAAGAATGGTAAGATATATAAGGGTTTATTAGGTTAAATAATTTGGCGTGTGTTTTGAATTAATCATATATTGCGATGGGGATTGGCTTCGAAGGTTTCCTAAATCAATGTTTGCTAGAGTGATAATTATAGTAAAAGATTTGCTTTTTATTTTTTTTTAACATAAAAATGCATTGGAAAACAGATGTTTTATGAACAAACTTATTTCTTTTCACTTTTTGTTTTTTTATTGTTTTTTTTATGTATGTTATATATGTTTTTATATTCCTAAAAAAAAAAAAAATAAATATCAAAAATTACATTCTTGAATTAAAAATTAATTTTTTATTTTTAGTTTGTTTTTAATTTTATAGTTTAATTCCTTAAAATAATGAGATAATTTATAAAATTTACACAATTTTCATAATAGAGAAAATAAAAACATAAATACGTATGATTTTTTTGTATAGAAATAGTATGAGAAATTGCCTATCAAAAAAATTATTATCTCATACACCAAGACAGTAGCTATGTTTGTTAGGAATAGAGAAACAATGAAAGGGATCGCTTCATATGTTCTCGCACTCTTGAGATCGACAAGTATCTCTACTCCCACTTACTGGCGAATGCTATCCCTCTCTCTGCTCTCTCGTCTCTTCTCTCAACCTCCATTCTCGGAGTGGGTACCGTCTTCTGTTTTCTCCAGTTCTTCTCGAAACATCAAATAACTTATGCAGCCTGCAAATTTACATGGAAAACTTCTTTTTTCGACTTTCTCGCTATGTCAGATCACAATCTGGGAAATCTCTAGATCAATCAAAAGAAAATGCGTTGTGTTTTTCTAAATAAATAAAAACGGCTTTTCAATTTAAGAAGGCATTTAAGACGAAATCATATACCATTTAACAAACGAATTGAGAAAAAGAAAATTAAAAATGAAAATGAAACGTTCTCCTATCTTCAGATATGGGTGTGCCGAAATTCATATTATTGTTATTTCTAAAGTTAAAACACTATTTAGGGAAGCCTTTATTTTTTGATATTTCTATATCATTATAAGACTGTGAGAACACAACAGTCGAAAACTGCAATACACATTAAATGAAGGTAGATAAAATCTATAGTATTGAAGGTCATATATATATGCATATTAGTGGATAATGGAGTGGACTACGTCTAGATTATATAATATACTGATTATCATATTATTCGAATGTCGAACTCTTACTACTGTCACTATTATTTTTGAGTTAAAGTACTATTAAGTTATTTATAGAATTATATATTATATATTGTTCTTTAAACCAGCGATAAATATAAAATACATTGATATTTTATAGTTAAGTTACTTATTTAATATATATATATATATAATATATTAATATATATATATTTATTATAATATAATAATATATTATATATATAATTAATATATAATATATATATATTAATATAATATATATCATTTAGATGTCAATGAATAACTTTTTACTAACTTATATATATCGGTAAGCTCTATATATAATATATATATATATTAAATATATATATAGTATATATATTATATATATATATTTATATATATATTAATATAATTATAATATATATATATATATATATATATATATATTATATAATATTAACATATATATTATATATGAAACATAACTATTACTATACGCCTATAGACTAATATATAGTATATAGTATATATACTGGACATCAGGGGCAGCAGATTTACAATAAAATTTTAAGTAACCGGTAGATAATTACCTATAGATATACGCTAATAAAATAGAATGTTGCTATATATAGGTGAGCTGAAAAATGGAATATTATATTTTTATTATTTTTAGGGTTAGGTTAGCTTCAAGCTAGGTTATATGTGATTAAGCGTTTATAGTTAGATTCTAGGTTAGTGATATTATAATGAGTCCGGTATACACGAAACTTATAGGTAAAATTGTATTGTCACTGAATTTAAAGTATGAATATTGAAGAACCCATATTTATAATATTTCCTAATAATGCCAGAACAGCCCCGCCTAAGCTGTTTGAACTGAAGTAGTATATATATTTTGTGAATACTTTGAAATTATATTCGTATATATATATGAACTAAAAGAATATTCGTGAAAGTAACAATAATGAATATAAAAAAAGCTGATTAACATTATAATTAATGCTGTCCATATAATAAATTATTGCACAGTTTTAGACACCACATAAAAGTCCGTTTTAAAATAACCGCATTAATAGTTTGATATATAAAGAACATTTATAATATTTTCACAGTAATTATAACTTAGTGGGTATCATGTATTAAGTATATAAGTTTTATACCATAATATTATATATTATATAAACAGATCTAATTGCATAGTTATTACTTATGAGTTTAATGTCTATTTTAGTATAAAGTTTTATTTTCACTTTTATTATTTTTTATATGATTTTCTTTCTAAAATGAACCAGGTATTTAATAAATATTTAAATATATTTAATAATTATTTTTGATTATTAAAACATGAATGTTAACATAATTGTTTTATAATTTTAATTAATTATTTTTTTTTCTAAAATTAATATCATAAGTGGATTTTATTTAGAATTGGTAAGGTACAAAGGAAAAATGTTATTTGGAATGAGTAACAATACTCCCAAGTAAATTTTTTCATCGTAGTATATATATACTGTCTTAAAATTAAAATTCACGAATTATTTATATTAGTGTATATACTTGTACTTATAAATTATTATTTCACAGCCACGGTCCTGTCAAAGTATTTTTATCATTGACACATATGTTAGTAGATAAAATAAGCATCTACTTGGTCAAGACCAACGGAAACGGGACTTTCGGATTTTAAAAAAAAATAATCGGCATATTGGATGATCCATTAAAACACTTGTTTGATTTATTAATATTTTAAATGGAGAGTTGAAATCTATATGTGTAAAATAGATATTATAGATATTCATTGTTTAATAGTTTTCTTCATCGTAAGATTATGAAGCGCAATTTTTGTGGAGTGTAAAAAAAGAAAAATATCACAGGTTGATTCTAGGTTAAGGGAGAATTTTATCGTAACTTCTATGAATATATTTCTAGAGTCGATCGTTTCTATATTTAAGGTTGAATATAGGGTTTTGCATAAGTCTTCCCTGATGGACACGAGTTTTTTTAAATTCCAGAGCGTGTAGTGACCTGTCGCACCTCACCCATAAAAGTAATGGAAATATATATAATAAATAAAACCATACATAAATAAATATAATAAAAATTCCAATTTTCAATATATATTACCCTAGAACATCTTTGTATATGTACTATAATAGAGTCACCCTCACTGTTAGAAAATAGATTTTGAGATAATCGACGTATAACCCGTTTATAGTATGTCTATACCGCTTACTAATATATAAGTATTGTTCCAATTATATATAATATATATTATATATATATATATATATATATATATATATATATATATAAATATATATATAATATATATATATTATATTAATAATTAATATCAATATATACTTATTTATATATATAATATAATTAATACAACATATATAAGAATGTTAAAGGTAAAAAAATGATTACTGGATTCATTATTATTAATATTAGGAAACCCCATCAATGAACACCAAAGTAGTTACCAACAGAAATGGCCAGACGGACCTTAACATTAATAATACAGAAAGAGCAATTGCTATACAGTTTAGGAAATTGTCATGTATAAATAATTATTATGTTTTGGTACGTGATATTGAACTTATCTGAGACAAAAACTCTCACAAATCAAGTTATTAATTGTTTGTTACCAAATGATTTAATTAGGGTACAATCTGGTTTAGCAAGCACATGGAGTAATGTTTTATTTTTTAATATAGTGTGTACTTATGTCAGACACGCACTATTACAATTATCCGACATTTTTTCAAAAATAGTAAGTGCGGAATTAGAGAATTTATCCCATAGTAAGTGTAGTTTTTAGTCCTATTCAACACATTGAAAATATTGTTTCCGAATTAGTAACTTTGGGAAATTATGCGCTGCTTTTTGGATATCTGAGTCTCTATATCCTTTGGAGGAATTATCTATATTTTTTTTCTGTTCCTTAAATCCCAATCCACTCCGTGGAAATTAAAATTCTTCCTATCTCTTTATCTCTTGTTTTACATATTCTTCATACATTAACTGCTTTCTTTTACATAATCTTTCACTACTTATATCTAATTAATGCTGTCTTTTCTGATACATCATGAACTCTTAAACCTTCATAGCATTTTCATAGCTTCTAACTTACATCTGATTTTATCTTGTCAGTGTGTGAACTATTCTCAATTAACTTGAACATATCGTGTTCCTACCATTGATTAATATTTGTTCACTTTAAAGCATCTTTTGACAAGAAATTGCACATTTTACATTAAAGATTTACCGTTCAATCTTTTTCTTGATTTATCCTTGACAGTTCAATTCTAAATCAATTCTTGATTCATAATTTTCTAATACTTGTTCATCTTCTTCTTGATCATCTTCTTGATCATCATCTTAAAAATCTTATTAATCATCTTGATTATTTTTTCTTCTCTCGCTTTCTTGTTATTCTCGATTCTTTTTCTTGATTATCATTTACTAATCAACCTTTTTTGTTGTAAGTATTAATAGTCATATGATATACTTGCAACCTGATTTAATTGATCAACATAAGATTTCTCTACACATAAATTTGGAATCGACTCATTAAGAGCAATGCACTATAAATATCAGAAAAAACAAATACTTCACATCTAGTCATACATTCATACTATTCAAAGAGAGGATTTTGTGCTATAATTATCCTATAGAGTGTGAGGATACGTAGTCCTCTTTCATCTTTTCCTATGATCATGATCTATCGACCGTAAGTTGTCGATCTACTAGCAGCTTGAGCTAGATCTTTTTTTATGAAATTGTAGTCTCATCTTTAAAATCATTGAGCTTGTGAGACAGTTTAAAACTCTCTTTCTCTTGACTATGGAATTGAAAAGCCAATATTCGTAAATAATGTTAAGTAGAATCTGCAGGAACTACTGACCCCTTCAAAGAAAGCATTCTTCACGATTTTTGTTTGTGGAAGTTGTCAAATTCAACTCACACTTCTTCTTCGATATCAACTTTTGTGAAACTGTTTATCCCGCATACTATTGGGTCAAGCTCTGCTCACTATAGCAATAGAAATTTGCTATATGATCAAATCAAGTCAAATATGCCTATAAGTGATGCAAAATCCTATAAATAGAAGTCTTCAATTTTTAAATAGACTTCATCCCTATCGTTCAACTTATTATTGACGTCAATTCGCTCTTTGTTCACATCATAATTATATATTGCAATCTTCAAAAATTTTCTTTTAAGTAGTATAATGAATTCTTTCATTCTTCTCTGATTTTCGTGACTTGATTGGGAATTATTCCCAAACCAAGAGTCCTATTTATCCACTCAAGATCTGAAAATAGAACGAAAATAGATATTATCTAATATCTCCTCGGAACTCTGAGAATCGTTAATCTCATCATACTTTTTCTTGACCATCGATTAGACATATCCAACTCACTACACTAAAAATTACGAAATTGTGGCGAGATCTAGGGTAAAAGAAACCTTATTTTATTCTTGTTCTACGAAAAGTTGATATCTAGATAGAATAAATTATTCCTCTTCATTTAATTGTTAATTAACCTTAAATGAACTTTTTGGTAGCACCGCACTAAATTTTATTCTATTTTCCTAGAACACAAATAATCATTCAGAGGTAGTCTACTTGTGTATATGAAATTGACGAATAAAATGATAGAGACAATAATGTAGAAATATACACATATGCTATAATGTTTACTAAATTAATAGCTCTTCCGAGAAGCTTTCAAATTAAAGAATATGTTATTCAATAAAGTGACAAAACTATATCCGCAGCAAAAAATTGCTCGCCGGACATGTGTTGACCATTTTGGAAGGAAAATGAGGCTCTCTGATGCTACCGATAATTACTTCATTAAGTAGTTAGTAGACATAAAACAATGTTTTTCTCTCCTAACTCCACAGAAACATCGGTTTGAAAATGAAAGACCTATTCTCAAAAGCCGGCGCTGCCCATGTTCACGTTGTTCAACTTTACATTCTGTTTAAAATTAATATTTTGACAGTGTTTGTAGAATAACTGTAATCACTGAAAATAAATAGGCTTTGAACTCTAACTCACCCATATATATATATAATATCTTTGTTACCCCTGCAGTACTTTGAGGGAGAGGAAATTTTTTTGGTATTTGAAACATCTTTGACTGTCTCAGAAATAGGTAATGATTTAATCTCTTTTCTATATTCCGTTAATATTAATAAAAAAGGTTTGTTATTTTTTTTCTGTGTATTATATTTGTGAAGAAGATTTAGAAAATTATAATTTATTTATTATATATTATATTAAATATATATTTATTTATATATGTAATATTAACTGTGAAATTTGTTAAGAATAATACTACCTAATTAAATTATATATAGGTGAATAAATTATTAGGAAATTACAATAATTATTACCTGGTAAAATTGCTGTTTAAGTAATCTAATATTATTGCTATTTTTTACAGGAAAAAATAATACTGGAGGAATGCTTTTAATAGATGCAATACTAATATTACCAACCTATACATTATATATATTATTATATTATATAATATATATTATATATATATATATTAATATATATTAATTATCTAATAATATATATATATATATTAATATATATATATATATATTATATTAATGTAAAAAACTTTCTTATAGTTTTAATATCTATAATAATAATATTAATAAGATATAATATATTATATATATTATATATATTAATTAATATATAATATATTAATTATAATAATAATATATATTAATATAATATTATATATATATAATATATATATATTTATTATATAATTATATATATTATATAATTAATATATATAATATATTATATATATATATTAATAATATATATATATAATAATATTAATATAATAATATAAGCTTAAAAACCCATGGTTGGTATCTTAAAATATTTAACCTACACCCCTAAGGAGGTGTAGGGTGCAAGCATATATTAGTATATGATAATATATGTTGTAGAAGTAAATAAATGAGCTGAGATAAACCATACTTTCTTTGGAAACTCATCTCTCTTTTATAGATTTATATATTCATTCTTGAATTTCACTTAGAGCCAACCACTAAAGGGTGTTGTAATTCACGATCCCACAGCAAACGAGGGGCTATTCGAAAAGTGAAAAAAGGTGTCGATTAGTGCGTGGGAGATGATGTTTAGGTAGAGCAGCACACAAGTATAATTGGTTACAAAAGACGCTGGTGCGCTGCTCGCGCGCCAAGCCGCATGGAAATCTGGTTGCGAGTGTGCGTGCGGTGCGGCGCCAAGTTTCAAATAATTTCTCGCTCGTTCGCCGTGCGGTGCGGTGCTGCTACTACGTTCTGCAGTCAGGCGGGTGCGGATGCCCGGTGCCCCAAAATACCGGTTGGCTCTGCAACCCTAATATATATATTTAAATAGTATTATATATATTATATATATAACACAACGTCAATAATAACTCAATAACATGTAACATAAAACTAACAATATTTATTTCTTCGTTTATCTCCTTCTTCTATCTCTATATCTCAGTATATATTATCTTATCTAACTATCTATCTTCATATATCTCTCTATCGTATATATCTATACTAAATATAAGTTTTCCTTTTATTTCTGATGGTTTCTATCCCTCTGTGTCTATCTTATATCTCAGTCGTAGTCTCTCATGTTTTCTCTTCTCTTCTTTTCTTTCTTTGTCTGTCTTTTGGGTTTCTTGAGATAGTGGTTTACCTTTATCCTATATATATATTATATACCAGATGGGCATATGTGTCCTTATCCAGGCAGACAAATCTTCACGATGTCAAAAAATGTAAGTTCAGGGAAGGGATACTATTATATACTCTCAATGAGAGCTCGTGATGCATTGCTGAGTATGTATATGGAGCAGCAAAGGTACATATACTGAAATGTTTCTTCGCCCTTGAGGTATTGGTATTGTAGGTATAGTAGCTGATTTAAGCCATCCATAATTATTTAGATTTTTTTATGATCGGATCGAAAGTCGGTAAGTCGGAGTGGAGTCGAGCCGGAGTTATGGAGGTCAGGTAAGCCATGATGAGTTGGATATGTCGGAGTCGGAGTCGGAAGTACGGAGTCTGGTATTGTAAAAGGATGGATAGCTGGTAACTTGAGGAGCTAAATTTCGTGTTATTTGTCACTAGGGATAAAAATAAAGAAAAAAAATGATATATACAGAACTTAATAATAATATAAAATAACTATAATAATTTAAAGAGTAGTAAATATTTTCAAAATTACATATCGACTGTTATCTTAGATAATATATAACGAAATTTTTTAATAATTTCTTTTACCGATAATTGGGTTTGTGTCGTATTACAATTGCCAATTTATAATACATGTATAATATATATATATATATATTTGCTGAATTATTTAAATTTAATTATAAAAATTAAAATTATTATGTTTTTTTTAACTTCATA
>JABUQX010099156.1:97500-117500 GCA_015478945.1 Trachelipus rathkii
GGTTCTTTAATTTTTTAGCAAAACATTATTTGCTCAGGATCAGAATCCTTTTTATGGTAAAGTATTATTTTTGTTCCAGTTTTCGGACTCACGATTTTTATGGCAAAATTTTTTGCTCCATCTCCAGCTCAGCTCAAAAAAAATTATTTCTGCTTCAACTTCGTAGCCCTAATTATAACGGCTTAAGTATAAGGAAAGTGATGCAACAGTTCGAAAGTTGAAACGAGATTATATATATACACACACACATATATATATATATATATATATATATATATATATATATATATATATATATATATATATATATATATATATATATATATATATATATATATATATATATATATATATATATATATATGATGGGAATTACAATATATGTGCTGGATAATCCATCAAGAGTGCAACTCACACAAGCTAAGTAAACAAATAGAATTTTGTCAAAGAAGTAACTTAAAAACCCGCCATAAAACGTGATCTTTGCTCTCTTCCGTTGTATTAATGTGCTCCAAACTTCTCTACCTGAATTATATTTCTATACGAGCCATTATACAGAAAGCAATCTGGCTTATAGAATATATATATATATATATATATATATAGAAGATATATATATATAGTATATATATATATATATATATATATATAAGCAGGTATATATATATATATATATATATATATAGTATATATAGTATAGAGAGTAGAGAGAGAGAGAGAGATAATAAGATCAGTCGTAAGTTAAACTTCCGGATTTAGAAAAGAAAAGAATTATATATATATCTATGTATCTATATATATATATCTATATTTATATATATATATATATATATATATATATATATATATATATATATATATATATATAAATATATATATATATATATATATATATATATATATATATATATATATATATATATATATATATATATATATATATTCAATTTCCAAAATTGGAAAATAAGAAAAGAGAAAGAATATTTGATCTTATTATGCTCTTCCACTCATTGACGAATCTTCTATTTAAACTTTCTTATTTTCAAACCTAGGTAATATATACATATATATTATATATATATATAGAGATATATATATATAGATATATAGCATATATATATATATAGAAGATATATAGATATATTTATATATATATAAAGTATATATATATATATATATATATATATATATATATATATATATATGTATATATTCATTATGTTATATGGATGCAGTATACAGCCAGAATAGCTAGTCTTGTCTGAGTTTGAACATTTAATATATGTCAAAGAAAAGGGGGAAACTGACTGATGGAAGGTAGAAGCGAATGGTAGGAAGGTACGTAATTAATCTAGATCGTGGCGACGCTAAGTCTTGAATGCGCTAGATCTAATGAGGCATAAGTTACCTGTGTTAATGTATGAACTATATCTGAATAAGAGCTAAATCTAGCACAATGTTCAGATAGGGCAATCTTAAAGAGCAGAATTGATAAAATGAGGAATGAACGTATTAGAGAGTTGCGTGGTGTGAAGAAAGGAGTAAATGAAAGTATGAGACTGTTTTTAATGTGAAAGGATGAGTGATAGTCGGTTGCTGAAGCGATTTATAGTGAGTAAAGGGGACCTGACTGCTGGGAGACCGAAGAAAGTGGATTGAGTATAATGGAATACTTGGGAGAAGCAGAAATGTGAGCTAGAGCCTATAATGTGATAGCAACAGATGAATGTGGCTTTGTGAGGGAGCATGGTTAATCAGCCGGGCCAAGGGAGTACCCCAATATTCGACGAGATACGCATATTCTTCTACTACTTTTTAGCTTCCGGTATGCTACGCACTCACCCTAGTCTTGGGGGAGGAGGGTGGTGTGACGACGACAGGAAATATTCCGTTTGAGAGTAGGTTAGATATATATATATATATATATATATATATATAGTATATATATAAGATATATATATATATATATATATATATATATATATATATATTGACAAGTTCGCTTATTATAAATGTAAATTGAAACATTTAAATTAATTTTTTTTTTATGGAAAATAAATAAATACTTTGCAATTCCGAATCATATGGTTTTTATATACTCATAAGCAACAGAAATTAGAACTTTATAAGTATAAACAAAATGTCAAAATATTTAAATTGCTATGAAAATTGTCAAAAGTCTTTTTAATCTCATGATTTTAAGACGAAAAATCCGAATTTTTTTGTTTTTTAATCAGTAGTGAGAAGCCAAAATTTTAACAAACTGTTCTCTGCTTTGTCATAAGATTTAGTTACCGGTTCGACTCACTGTTTAATTAAATTCACCGATCCGGCTCCAGCTCAGCTCACGACCAGTTTAGGGAGTAGCTAATTTTATGTGACCAAAATTGACATTTTTTTTTTTTTTCTTAAAACGAGAAATATGAAAAGAAAATAATTGTAATTCAAATAAAAAATGCAATAAAATAAATTTTGAAACTATTTTTAAAAATTCATAAGAGAAATGATTATTTTTATTATATAGAAATAATTAAAGATCAAGAAGTTACCAGAAGTTGCCATCTTAGCTGCAAATATATAGTAAGAATGTTTCTATTCTTAGAAAAAATAAAAAAAAATTTATTAAAAAAAAAAGGTGTATTTACTTTCTCTATTAATTAACTCGTTTCTTCTTTATCACTTTCAATAGCAACTTTACACAGCTATTACTTTCACCATAGATGCGAAGTAGAATCCAGAGATACTGCATTAAAAAACATTACAATCCTCCACACACAACTTACTACTAACTTACCGATAAATTTTTAAGGCATTGCAAGTGGGGCCAAGATCTTGATGCCTACGAGAGGTCAAAATTGCAAAAATTTTAGTCATGATTATTCACATGTAATTCGGCACAATTGAACTAATATATATAGGACCTGTTATGTTTTACGACTCCGACAGTTTTGATTTTTTTTTTTTTTTTTAATATTTTTAGTATATGATCCTAACAGTCAATTTAAGGGGTGACGGACAGATTCAAAAATATAGAGGACCAGTTACGTTTTACGACTCCGTCAATTTTAATTTTTTTTTAACCAAAGGAATACCCATGGGTAAACCTCGCAAAGATGGCAGGAGTCGGGGTCTCTCGGCCTTCCGGGGGAACGACAGGGTAGGACTATATCCCCCTCTCTGTACCCGTCGGCTCGAGCTAACTAATTTTTTTTTTATTTATTTATTATTATTTTTTTTTACACGCTGATTCCAAATATATAATTGGTTTTTCTGAAAGTGTCGTACTTTTCGAGATATTTTATTTATGAAAAAAAATTTTTTTCTTTACATTTTTGTAATAAGCTTTATACGCTGATTTCAAATATGTTATTGGTTTTTCTGTAAGTGTCTTACTTTTCGAGATATTTCATTTTTAAAAATTTTATTGATATAAATGTGATTTTTAAATAATTATTTAAAATATTTCAAACTTTTGAATCATGTCCATCACCACTGAAATTCATTGTTAGTATCACATACAATAGCATTATGTTAAAAAAAAAACAACAACAAAAAAATCAAAACTGACGGTCTTAAAACATAACAGGGCCTAAATATATATATAATATATATATATATATATATATATATAGTATATATATATATATATATATATATATATATATATATATATATATATATATATATATATATATATATATATATATATATATATATATATATATATATATATATATATATATATATATATATATATATATATATATAAGTAAAAATCATATAACACACAAATTTAAAAATTGATTTTTATTAATTGAAAATTCGCACCTTTTCTAGGAGGAAAATTTCTCTAGGTATTTGCTACCTAGGATTCGGGCCAGGGATCAAACCCTTGAACCTTGCTTGATAACTCTCGCTCTGCGGATTATTCCACGAATTTATGTTAAAATATACAAATAAAAAAACCTTATTTGCAAGTTATAAAAAAATTTATTTTTTTATTTATTTTGCCATTTATTTATATATAAAATTTCTTACTGCTAAAAATGAAAAAAAGGGTTAATAATAAAAGATAAATAAACATAATTTTATTCAATTATATATATATATATATATATATAAAGATATATATATATATATATATATATATATATATATATATATATATATATATATATATATATATATATATATATATATATATATATATATATATATATCCCGCAGGATCTTTTATAGTTATAAAAGATAAAATTTATAATATTGATATAGTTGATTGACAAAAATTAAACAATCTCTAAAAATCCTTATATATATATATATATATATATATATATATATATATATATATATATATATAGTATATATATATATATATATATATATATATGATATATATATATATATATATATATATATATCTTTTAAAAAAATAAATATTTTAACAAATATATGTATATAGATTTCTTATATATACAAAAATTCACTAAAAATTTATACAATAAAAAACGCAGAAAAATCAAATTCTGAAATGTTTTTTAATTAATAAAAAACACACACTCAAAATTTCAAAATAAGACGGTTAAAAAACATTAAAAATAATAATAATCATAAAATATCGATTTTTCATGATTCATTAAAAAAAAAAAACGGCGATTTTTGACCGGTTTTCCCCCATTTTACGGTATATATATATATATATATATATATATATATATATATATATATATATATATATATATATATATATATATATATATATATATATATATACGATATATAGATATATATATATATATATATATATATATATATATATATATATATATATATATATATAATCATCACAGAAAACATAATCTTTTTTTATTATATTAAAAATATTTCACTTTTTATATTATTATGAATATTATATTCTTATTAATTATTTCACATTTAATTAATAGAAATTGCAGAAGGCATCTTTTTTGATTTACATTTGAAAACAGTTAAATTAATATTATAAAAAAATACCTTTTATAGAACTGTACACGAAAGGTCACAAAAGTTCACTAAGAAAATGCAAGTATAAAGATAATACCACTTGTTTTTAGCGCTTGTATATATATATATATATATATATATATATATATATATATATATATATATATATATATATATATATATATATATATATATATATATATATATATATATATATATATATATATATATATATATCAACGCATACAGATGCTCACTTTGCACAAAATACGTAAGGGTTTTTTAATTTGATTAAGTTACGCTAGGAATCTATTTTCAGGGACTTTTCATTATAATTATTATTATTAGTGTTATTAATTTTATTACTTGTACTGTTGTTATTATTACTGGGTGGTGGTGGTGGTGTTGGCACATTCTGCTTCGAAGTTTTAACAGCATTTTTTGTGGAGGAACTATTTCGAACCTCAGATTGGTGCGAAAGTAATGAAGGATTTGGAATTTGTCTGACGGACGCGTTGGTGGATGGTGATCGCGTCACTCCGAATTTTGAATTAGCGAGTCCGTTCGATGAACTTGTAGCTAAAGAAGGTCGTTTAGTAATAGATACTGTGTTTGTGTTTGCTGGTTTTGATACGGAAGTTGTGATTGTAGAAGGCACTGTCAATGAGCTCTCAGACGAGGTATTGCTTGGAAGTTTTGTGATGGTTACTTCAGGAGTTGGAGGAGATATTGTCGACTGTGACAAGTTTGCTCGTGATTCCGCAGGTGGTGGCTTCGGGGATGAAACAGATAGAGGAGTACCATGTATCTTTTTCTGAGGAGAAACGTTCGTTTTAGAGCCTGATGGAGATTTTTTGATTTGCAGACGCTTAAGCCTTAGCACCTGATTGTAAAGAAAATCTGAACTTGAGTGAGTTTTATTATTGCGATAAACTATTGGAACAGAATCTATTTTTATCGAAGCTTATAGAGGATTCCCTGGTTCATTGCAGTCCCCAGCAGCTGCCTGTGTGAATAATAAACTTTGCATTGCAGTATTGTAATCAAAGCAGCCATATAAGTAGCTGGTACACCTACACTGGAAGTCCAGAGCCGTATTAAACTGGGGTCCTAATGACGCAACAGAGCTGGCCGCAGCAGCTGCAACAGTAAATGGGGTTAATAAAGATGAACCAGATGTAACAACCGTTGATAAAGAAGGGTCAACAGCATGATAGCTGCTGCTGCTGATGCTTCGCTGTTGAAGTTGCTTGCTGGCAAGATTTTTAGCAATACTTAAAATACTTGCTGAATTTCCATTACTGCCTTTGCCTTATTCGAGACGCTTTGATACCGAGAGCAGTTTCGCATTAGATGGTGACTGGAGATGGGAGATTCGTCTTTGGAGAAGAATTTATAAGTGGTTTCTGTTGATTAGGAGTTGCATTCGGCATCTGCAACGGTGGTAGCTCTTTGTGTTTTTATTTATATTTCATTCACATTGGTATTTGAGAACTTGATTCCCTTTACTTCCTTAACATTTATCAAGTTTTTATTATATTATATTGATTGACCATGCCATTAGGAGTGTTATTTCCATCGGCTTGAAGCAAGTCTAGTTGTGCTCAGGAGATGAGGGGGATGATTAGATCTGATAACGGAGTATTTTGTTTGCTACCAACTGATGCCCTGTCTAATGGCGTGATTCATAACCTCCCTTGAGGTTACTGGAATATTTTGCATTTTACCTCTTCCCCTCTACCATCGGGCTTGCACCTCCACTAGGTAGTTTCCGATTACACATCAATGAGGGCTTGGACCTCTAGGTAGGATGGGTTAGACCCATTCCCACCTGCAGCAGCAGCTGCTATTCTAGCCGAATCAGTGGCCACCCAATCTGGTTTGGTGGGATCAACAATAGTTCTGAGTATGGACATTATGCTTACTTACTTTAATGCCATTAGTTAATCGGAAGAGAACTTCTATAAATTTGAGATCAAACTCCTATTAGGAGCAATTCGCATTTGCTTATTGACAGGATTTTTAGAAACAGAAGACAATGAGTATGGCGGGGACTGAAATCTAGTTGATGATGATGCCAATGGGGTTTTTATAGCAGGTGTAAGGGAGGTGGTGGATGTTAAAGGTGACGAAGGAGTCCTTAGAGTTGCTGTTGTCTTTGGAGATGAGATACTGCGATTTACTTGTGGAGTTGAACATGTCAATTTCGAAACTGTAGCCGAACTTAAAGATGATTCTGAAATTCCACCTGTAGTACTTGTAATTGGTATTGACGTCATTATCGTTGGATTTGTTGAAAAATGTGCCGAGGTTTTGACAGAATTTTCTTTTGAAAGTCGTTCATTTGAGCTACTACTGTTTACAACACATGAAGTAGTACTTGGAGTGCTTCCTAGTTTTGATTTAGAATTTGATTCAGTTGAATTACTTTTACTTACAGTGGTAGAAGTTTGTGTTACAGACCCAGTAAAAGTATCTCGAATTCTAGGACTGGTTAATGAACTACTACTACTGCTAACAGTTTGAGCGATAGATGTGCTAACTTTAGAAGTACTGGGTAAATCCTTAATAGAACTAGTATCGTCCTTAATTTGTTTTAATTTGGTAATTTCCATGTTCTCAGTATTGGATAATGCAGTTTTTTCTTCAACTTTTGAAGAAGTTGTAGCAGTTGATACTGTTGAAATTGAAATTTCCGAAACTGAGGAAACAGTGCTAGAAGGTGTGCTAGAAGGGGTTTTTCTATCTCCATTTATATCGACTTTAGAATTATTACTTAATGACTGCTGTTTAGAATTGGTAGATACCAAAGGTACGTTAGGAGGATTTTGTTTCGGTATAAATTCGGAGTAGGTGGGACTATTAACCATAGCTTTAAGGGATTCAATAGACGATTTTTGAGTTGGTGGAATAACTTTGGAATTTTCAGAATTCTGAACCGAATCATTAGGCTGAGAACTAGGAGGGGACTGACGCTTATCAGTTTTGGTAGGTGATTCTAAAACTTTTTGATCTACATTCGATTCTTTCATGGAAGAAGATTCATCCGAAGTACCTTCATCAATGACCATAGCATCATCAGCTTCGTCACGACTACTATTTAAACTATTTGTAGGCTCAATAGGACTCGATTCTTCTTTATCAGTTTTTGAAGTAGTAACAACAGATTTTTCATCTTTTAATACCTTACTTTCAGAAGAAGGTGAATACTTACTTTCATCAAACTTTGATTTTTGGGGAGATGTTTTTGGAGATGCTTTATTACTAAGCTTAATTTTCTTAGGAGAACTTTCTGGCGTTGATATTTTATGTTTTGAGCTAGAAGGACGAGGCCTTTTGCGTAAAGGCAAAGGTGGAGCAATAACGGTGTATTGAAGTTTTAAAGGATTGTCTTCGGTCCATTTATACATATATACAACGTCTAAAAGAGTTAATTCGGGTGAAAGACAATCGCCACCATGTACAATATCAACCTGAAACAAATATATATAAAAATATATATATAATATATATATATATATATATATATATATATATATATATATATATATATATATATATATATATATATATATATATATATGAAAGATGAAAGCGTAACTTATATATATATATATAGGTCAACTTTTCGATTATCCGTCATATATATAAAAACTATTAATGCTACAGTAAAACGGAATACATTGCTGAAATGCTGATCAATGGAAATGTTAAAAAGAAAAAAAAAAATCTCAAAAACTACAATAGCTACAGCGAGAATACATTTTTGGAATCCTGTAAAATTCTCTAAAGAATATTAAATAATAATAAATTTATAGAAAGATGATAGTCAACAATTTACTAGTATTAATATGATTAGAAGGCTATTTAGAGACCTTTTATTGGTTTCTCGATAAAATAAATAGACTTTCTATTAAATTTTACTTTTTTGCAAAAGTAATTTTTTTAAGGGTATACCGCACCGATGGCGGGAGTCGGGGTCTCTCGGCCTTCGGGAACTACCTTGAAATTGCGTCTTCCCCCTCGAGTCTCGGAACCGCTCTTTGGTGGGGTGTCGCGGGGTTCACGCCCCCTCCCCTACAGGGTGCTTGTTTCAGGCTCCGAGCTAGTGTGCCAATATAAAGCAGAAATTTAATAGAAAGTCTATTTATTTATCGAGAAACCAATAAAAAGTTTCTATAGGCCTTCTAATCATATTACTATAATTATTAACAATAATTTTTTATTGCCTCTTCTTTTCTTAATATTCTCTTCACTAAAAAAAATGTATAATTTTAATTTTTTTTTACGAACAAATTTGGACCACATTCCAGCAATGTATTCCGTTTACTGTAGCATAATAGTTTTAGATACATATGACGGATAATCCAACTGGCCATATATATATATATATATATATATATATATATATATATATATATATATATATATATATATATATAGCTTAACAACTATATATATATAACATTCTCTCTATATATATATATATATATATATATATATATATATATAATTTGGATTACTTGACTATATATGAATATAATTATTTTCATTCAGTAATTTACCTACACCTTATTTACTACATTCCTCTTTTATACCTTTTTTAAAAATTTATATAATAATAATAATAATAATAATAATAATAATAATAATAATAATAATAATAATAATAATAATAATAATAATAATAATAATAATAATAATAATAATAATAATAATAATAAAAAAAAAATTAATAAATAAATAATAATAATAATAATAAAATTTCAATTTCATTATTTTAAGTTTATTTTAGTTAAAAGAAATTAAAATACAAATACACAAAGTTTGCAGATTTTAACTTCCATTTGTGTAACTCATAAACCTTCATTATAAATCTAACAAAACTTTCTAAAATAAATATCCCAAAAAAAGTTATAACCTAAGTTGTAACTTAAATCTAAGTAACTTTTAAACATAAACACTACAAAGGGGTTATAAACATTATAATTGTAGGTAAATCTTAATAGGAATATATATATATATATATATATATATATAATATATATATATATATATATATATATATATATATACTATATATATATATATATATATATATATATATATATATATATATATATATATATATATATATATATATATATATATATATATATATATATATATATATATACTTCTATATATATATATATATTTATATATGTATTGATATATATATATATAACCTAACTTAACATAAATTAATTTTCATTATTATACCAGTTTTTGATCACGAAACTTAGGAGGTTCTGGTTTTTACGCTAGGCTTGTGAGGTGGTTGACTATATCCTCACTAATCACAGTACAGTTTCGTTGCTACTCACCTCATATAACTATATATATATATATATATATATATATATATATACTCTCTCTTATATATAACATATATATATATATTGAAAGTGCATAATAAACGAAAAAATGACCAAAGAAATTAAGATACTTGTAGACAATTTGTTGTTTACAAAAAAATACTAGCATAAATTATAAGCTTATTTACTTATATATATACCTTATATATATATATATATATATACTTTCTATATTTTTTTGTCTATATATACATATATAGCATATATATATATACTTAATTTTACATAGACGACAGATTCGATTTCCTTCCGTTGGTTGCCAGATCTTGACTGTCCTTTTATGCAAAGAAATTTATTTTTATGGTAGAGAAATATATATACAGTATATATATATATATATATATATAACCAACTAATATATATATATATATATATATATATATATATATATATATATATATATACCACATTATTATATAATTTTTATAGCTTTACCAAAGTAGGTAATTTTTAGTTCAAAAGGAGGAGTTAAAAAAAAATCTAGATCTTGCAACAAAAAAAGATACTCATATGCTATCTTATATATATATATATATATATATATATATATATATATATATATATATATATATATATATATATATATATTTTTTTTATATATATATATAATTATATATATTTAGCATATATATATATATATTAAATACCGTCTAACCTAGACTTAATAGCCCCCAGTAGGACCTAGCCCTAATGGTTTTGTTAGCCCTAGTAGGACCTGATGGATCTGTTAGCCCCAGGACCTAACCTAATGGTTTTGTTAGCCCCAAGAAGTAGACCCTAACCCCAAATAATAATATTTAGGCCAGACATTGCACTTTAGCTGTAATTATGATATATTTAAAAGCAATGTGAAGATATTTATATATATATATATATATATATATATATATATATATATATATATATATATATATATATATATATATATATATATTAGTGATGGGACGATTAATCGTCATCGTCATCGTCATCGGCAAAATCGGCATATTTTTATTTCAATCGTCATCGGCATCGTCATCGTCAAATTTTGCTGATTATTTTGCCAATTCAAATATAAAGAATTTTGAATAATATTAAAAACTAAATAATAATAATAATAATAATAATAATAATAATAATAATAATAATAATAATAATAAGTATATAAATATATATATATATATATATATATATATATATATATATATATATATATATATATATATATATATATACTCTTATATATACCATTTGCTTATGGTATGTGTATGACATTCCATTGCCTAATGGTTCGCCTTTTCTGTTATGCCTTCATATCCACACTCATCCCTTCAGACAACATATTATATACACATACTTATATCCACACCCCTCTTCTAGACAACATCTTACAGACATCCCTATCCACTTATATCCATACGTGTAAGGAGAAAAAATTGCCAATGTCCTGCATGTCGTTGAAGGCGACTAAAGGGACGGTGGTAGTTAGGTTAACTGCCTACTAGCCAAGAATTCCAATGCATGCCTCAGAGAAGGCCGTGATCGCCGTAGCGCCCTTCTACCCTTCGGCGAAAATGTATGAATCGTATCTGTATATGAAATCAGAGGAATAAATGTTGAGGAGATATGAGAGAGGTGATGGATGCATTTTAGAAGGGCAAATTTGATTTGTGACTGAAACAAAAAGATGAAACGGTGAAATAAGGTGGTGTCAGGCGAAATATTGTTTGTGTTGCTATTGGAAAGGAATCAGAGAGGAATAGAAGGATTTGCAATTTGATGAGTGAGTTGTGGTAGAGAGCTATGGATTTTGTGTGTGTGAGTACTAGGTCTAAAGGTTAGAATTTAAGTTTGAAAAGGTCAAATTTGTGTGGTTGCGACATATGATCCATCTGAGGGTAATGTTGTTGAAAGTACGATTTTCTGGGATAATCTGAATGATGATGTTTGGATGGGGGGAATAGGAAATTCCAGTTCATTTGCCACATATCTGCCCATTCAGAGTTTTTACGGTTGTCTGCCACCACTCACCCGGGCGAAACCCCTATTCAAAGGAGGAATGTATTACTCTCAGTTTTTCCCTCTAGCGCAAATTACGCATATGAGCACAGACGCTTAACTAGCCTGGAGTTACCATGTCAACACAATACTCGTGCGCAGATACAGCACCTATTGTGCTGAAGGCGTCGTAAAGGTGGTGGTACGCGAGTGATACGCTCCCTCGAGCACCTGCATTGCCTATAGGATAGAGACACCAACATCGCCTCGCAAAGATAGAGGGTCAAGTAGTGGAAAGTACAGAACAGTTTATAAACGTTTCCTTGGCTCGACCCTGTCCAAAAACACGGAGAACCAGAGCCACACCCCAGATGAGGCAATTACTCCATGGGCCGGATTGAACACCTTTGACCTTTATCCAGACAGCGAAAAGCTGAGAAAAGGAGGAGAAGTCTCACAGTCTAAACAGAACACCAGTTCTTTGAGGCCGCCTAGCAGCCGTTGTGATGTGGTTTCCAAGACATTTTGGTTCATGTTAAGGCCAAGGATGTTTACATTGTCAACAGAACGACAGAACCGTCGAAAGGAACAGGAAAGTTAGAAGGTATTTTGGAGAGGAGATTTGTAAAAGTTGGGTTTTTAAAGGTGAATTTCACGAAGTTATTTCTATCCATCAGCGAGGGAAATCGGAAAAGATTAAGACGAGAGGCAATTCCAGAAAAGTGGGAGTAAATTGATATGAGTTAAAGAATGAAGGGTCGAGTCATCGGAATACAGTGGATAGAGTTAGATAATGGAGTGAAGATCATTAATGAAAAGTAGAATAAAGTAGGGAGATAAGATATGAAAGAACCCTGAGGAACACCGCAATTGACAGAAAAAGTAGTCGCCCCATCAACAACAGCCGATATTGAGCGATTTAAGCTAGATATAAGTAAGCAAAGAAGGAGAGGAAACCCAAAGGAGGGAGCGCTTGGAGAGCAGTGAAGCGTGCCATACTCGGTCAAATACTTTGGATATGTCAAGCGCCACCACCCAAGTCTCCCCGTAGTTCCTAAGAGCGAAAAACCATAAATCGGTTTGATAGGAATGTATATCGCCAGTAGACTTCCTGCAACGAGAGCCGTACTGGCGATCGGAGTGAGTTTCCAGATGATCTAAAAGGGTTTTCAAAGATCTTAGATAAAGGAATACAAGTGAGCTACAGGGCGATAGTTAGAAGGATCAGAGCGGCTTCCTTTTTCGGAATAGGTTGGACATGTGAGAGCTTCCAACACTGAGGGAGGGAAAAAAGTGCGAGTATTGAGACATAGAGAATATAGTTGAGCGAGGGGCCGAAGAGATTAGCCTTTTCAGTTGGAGAATTAGCAACACAATGATCAGATCGAATAAGAGGAGGAAAGGCAGATTTAAAGAAGTTGCTAGAGATGAAAAATTTGTCAGTAGGAGAACCAAGGAGGTTAGCGCACTTTCCTTTGATGAAAGCCAGCTAAGCTCGTCGAAGAGTATCCTGCAACGATTTCTAGCTGAATGAAAATTAGCGGAAGTGATAGGAGAGAACGAAATTTTCCCACTCGATAGGCACGTCTCTAGTGTAGAGAATACGATCGAACCATGGATTATGAGGAAAGAAAAGATTTAGTTTTAGAAGAATGAATGAGGAAAGAGAAAGAATTAGCTGAAGAAGGAATGAACCTGCTCGATTACAGCTCTCTCCTTATCTTTTTAAATCTTTATACCCGTAATTTGAAGTCCTTTGAGGTAGCCAATTTGCTTTTATCTGCAAACTTGGAAACCTTACATTCCCTGGTCTAAATATTTTATACATGTATAAGTAACAATAATAATAACCATGACCTAAGAATCGTTACGGACCACAAACTTATGTCTCCTCATTTCCATTAATAAATACTTCATTTTCATTGATTAACTTATTGTGTGTGTGTGTGTGTGTGTGTGTGTGTGTGTGTTATTATTGTTATTATTATTATTATTATTGTGTGTGTGTGTGTGTGTGTGTGTGAGACTATATAATATCAAAAATTTTGATCGCTAATTCTGGAGGTTGAGCCCCTGACCCTCACTGTCTGCGGCCTTATAATATATATATTATAACCTTATAACACCATAATATATATATATATATATATATATATATATATATATATATATATATATCTTCTTTATATATACTATATATATATATATATATATAGAGAGAGAGAGACAGAGAGAGAGAGAAGAAAGAAATTTTAAAATAGTTTTCAATTAATCGTCATCGTCATCCTCAAAATTTACTATAATCGCGTCATCGTCGTCGTCATCGGCAAAAATTTCATAATCGTCCATCACTAATATATGCAACATATATATATATATATATATATAATAATAATAATATATATATATATATATATATATATATATATATATATATATATATATATATAACTATATATATATATATATATATATATATAAAAATATATAATAATAACCAATAATATCAATAGGCTATAACAATATATATAATAATATATATATAATATATATATATGCTATAATAATATATATATATATATACTTGCTATGCTCTTATACTGCTATATTTATACTAATCTTGCTTATGCTAAGACGGACGGGTTAGCAAAAAAATGCGCTTCAGGAAGCATTTTAATCGCTTTCGACAATCTTACCCGTATTATCATTACTAAATTACTATTTACATCATTTGGCACAAAAAAAATGGAAGGTCAAGAAAAGGTCTTATAATTTTGAAAACCAATCTGTTCTCATCAGAAATTATTGCAAACAAACTTTCTAACCAACTTAAAAACAAAAAGAAACGATAAACAAAAAATTCACTGTTTCCCAGATTAAGAAAAGCTCATATATATACCGTATACTTATACCGTATATATATATATATATATATATATATATATATATATATATATATATATATATATATATATATATATGATCAGTAAATTTATTTTTCTCACATCTTAAGGTATTATAAGTGCTTTACATACCTATATATATAACAATAATAATAATAATAATAATAATAATAATAACTAAAAATGGCAACAATGGCTCTATTTTGTCCCATTTTTGAACCCTTCTATCATCATACTTTATTAATACAAGTATTAGCCTATTATTTAATATAATTAATATTACTATTACTGATAATTATAATACTCTATACTATTAAAGCTAATATCTAATCCTAGTGTTATCAAACGATTTAAAAAAAATTTTTTGTGCAACAATTAACGATTTTCAACATTTTGGCTTTTAATAATTAATCCTTTAGTAAAATCGATATTCTTAATTATTGACGTGTTTTACATGGCTTGCACGAAGGTGGAACCCAGACGTATATTACATTGGAACCTAGTTTTAACTAGTAAAAGCAATATCAGAATATTTTTAGACAGGAAAATCTTTTTTTTTCCAAAATGAAATAAAACATTGCAAGTGATAAAAAACTGAGAAAACTATATCATTCCAATAATTATTAGGGTGGAATAATAACATTTGAGGATATTTTAATAAAGTCGTCATATTACATAAGTAAAATCTATAAATCATCGCCAACAACTTCATTCTAAACTAAATCTATTTAAAATATAATATATATATATATATATATATATATATATATATATATATATATATATATATATATATATATATATTTATTTATATATTTTAATATATTTTTTAAATATATATACAAATACTATATATCAGATATATATATATATTACAACCAAGCTAAAATTTGTTACCGCCAACAACATTCTAAATAAATCTATTTATATAAATATATATATATATATATAACTTATATATATAAATAATATGTACACATATATATATATATATATATATATATATATATTAATTTAAATCTTTGAACATACTTTTTTTAATTATTAATAATATTACAAACCTGAAGACATTTTCAAGGTAAGTTTTATGACCCCTTATGACCCAAATAATACACAAAGTAGAAACTTTCAAATATGGGCCTTTTGTATAGGTTACGTAAAACACTTTTTTTTTCTCCCGTGCGAAACACTCATCTATTATACTGTTCAATTCAACCTTCTATTTTGATCCACCCCCCTCCCTAAAAAAAAGAGAGACTCATTTCATCCATTCCTCACCCACAAATGACTAAAAGTTTATTTCTTAATTGCCAATTTATATAAATTTCACAGCCCTTTAAAAATACAGATTACGTTAATACACAGCCTCTTACTATAATTCAATCCGAAAACGAAAGAAAATGAATATTTTATTTTAGATAATCGAGATACCTAGTTCTTTACAGTTTATACAACAAATATGTATATACATATTTCTGTAAATATTTTCCTCAAATATATGCAGGTCAGTCTCATTAATCGGATGTTACACACACACACACAAAAACAAAAAAACACACACACACATGACAACCCGATAAACAAAACAATCACACACACACACAAAAACAAATATAAATATATATATATATATATATATATATATATATATATATATATATATATATATATATATATATATATATATATACATATATATACTCTTTATATATATATATATATATATATATATATATAAAAGACCACTTGAACTTGTCAAGGCACAACAATTTAAATATTTCTTAACACTTAAACTTAGTAAAACAATCATCAAAATTACTAACAGCCATGTTTAAATATTCAATATGGAAATTCTTTTTCTTTGGAAGCTCACAAGTATAGCGGTCACAAGAGCCTCTTCGCACACACACACAAAAAAGTGGGAAATGTATGTCAGCATTTATTTTTTCTATTATTATTATTAGTATACTGAATGGATAGGGTACACATTCCATTTGTGAAATGTCCCTGTTTAAAAAAAAATCTTTTGAAGAATAGGCAGATGTCTTGTCATGGAAAAGCCATGTCTTTGGGCCCATTGATTAGCCAAATACGTTACATGTGAAGACAATATTTTTCATGGCTTAATTTTGTGAATACTAAATACAACCAACAAAACTTTCTATACAACAGTTATTTTATTGTTTTAATTATATCCCTCTTGATCATCAGAAAAATGAAATTTGATATATTCCCTTTAAAAACAGGTAAATTTAAACTTGGAGCTACTCTCTCTCTCTCTCTCTCTCTCTCTCTCTCTCTCTCTCTCGAGAGAGAGAGAGAGAGAGAGAGAGTTTCCTCACCTCAAAAGCTTCATTGAATGAATTTGAATAAATGAACTTTAAGTCCCTTAATTTACATGTTTCCAACCTGAGTTGGAATATATACCGTATATATATATATATATATATATATATATATATATATATATATATATATATATATATATATATATATATGTGTGTGTGTGTGTGTGTGTGTGTGTGTGTGCGCGCGCGTGTGCGAAGAAAAGTATTTAATATATATTGCTATATTATTATATTGATACCGGTACTTTTATTTTAGCAAAACAGGTTATGTTGTCTTCTTGGAAAAATATTTTAATAACAAATCACTATTCCTTATGGTTCTCCTAAATTCCTTTCTACAAAAAAAAAAAAAAAATTAAGACTGCTTTTCAGTAAGGGGGAGAAAAAGAAAAAAAAACTTCATCGTTTCAATGAAAATTACGTGTCTAGAATCAATGTGTGTCACCACTATTGGACAAGAGGTTTGTCAAACCGCACTACATTACCAAATTTAAATAAATTAAGCTATCAGATTGATAAATAAGAGACTTTGGAAGAGCTGAAGTTAAATATAAATAATGATCTCATTACTCATGAAAAAAATATACCATCAATCAAATAGCGCGTAAGGAGGAAAAAAAAAAAAAAAAAAATAGTTAAAAACCAATTGTCTTATGGGTATTTATAAAAGTGACCAGACATTTGAAACATGAAAAACCTAATAAAATTAATTTATTACCCTCATAAAATATTTTTGCCCCACGACTTAGTGAAATAGAAGCAATGTTGCCCATCTCATCCAACCCTTTAAATGCTCATTAGGTTTTTTTTTTTCGGAATTTGGGCACCTCCCCTCCCCTCAAAAGCGTTTCCCCAATACCAATTTAACCAATCAATACCTCTTTTAAGAAAACAACAACAAACAACACTTACTACAAGTTCAGTCTAAAAGAGGCTGTAGGAGCGAGCCTCCCTCCACCCTCATCGAGTCCCCTTTCACACAAAGCTTTCCTTTCCTATTCTAAGTTTCATGTTTGCCTTGAATGACGTTTCGGTTTAAAATAGAACTTTAACTAGTCAAATAGGTCTATTTACTCTCCGAGGAAACCAAAATTGTTACCAAATACACTTCATCACAAGTAAATAGACATCCACTGACTAGTCAAACTATTTTAAATCAAAAAGGTCATTCAAAGCAAACAAAAAATAATAAATCGATATCAAACCTATTCCAAGATTAACGTGTGAAGCTAATATTATTAATATATAATAATAATAATAATAATACATAAAATAATAAATATGTATATATATATATATATATATATATATATATATATATATATATATATATATATATATATATATATATATATATATTTATTTTTATATATATATATATATATATATATATATATATATATATATTGAGATCCTTTATTTAGGAAATTTTAACGTTCATCACGCTGAGTGGTTGCGCTTCGTTCATACTGATACAGGTGGGAAGGAGGCTAAATCATTCAGCATTCTTTAACGATCTGGACAATGTTGATTAGGAAACCTACACATATTCCGGACGAACTTAGCCAATTCTTAAACAAGCTTGACTTATGCTTCACCACTACTCATCGGTATAATTACACCATTTTTCCTCCTACCGGTAACTCTGACCACACACAATCTTGTGGCTCTTAAGTATAGTATCACTTCATCTCCAACAGTTCCATCCTGCCCTAAACAAACTTTCGGGCACTTTAATCGGGCTAAGTTAATTGGGGGCATTTCGTCGCTTCTTCGCTAACTACCGTTGAAATGAATAGCATTTTGGGCTCGGAAGACGCCTCGGTGTCTGCTGAAAGGTAGGTGCCGTGATCACCGAGGGGATGAGCAGGTTCATTACATCTTTTACTAAATCATAATCTCCCCAAAACCATTGTTCGATGGCAATTGTTCTCGTGTCATTCAGGCGTGAGAAAATTCTCGTTCTCCTATCACCTTACTAATTTTTATTGTCAGGAATCGTTCGCAGCGTAGGGATATTTATCGACAGGCAAAGCGTGTTTTCACTAAAAGGAAGTGCGCTGATCTTCTTGGTTCTCCCACTAATAAAAAACTCTGGCTTCTTCCAAAAACACCTCTTATAACTTCCGTTAATCTACCTTTTCCTCCTCCTCCTTATTTGTTCTGACGGATCTGTTGCTAACACTCCTGTAAAAGTAATCTCTATGGTCACCTTTTTTTCATTTAATTTTATCCTGGACGATTCAGGTACCCTCCTCCCCTAAGGTGTCCCATGTCTCTACCTGTCAATACTCATGATCGGGTGCATGGGAGTTCTATGAATGTCAAGAAGGCTAGTTGCCCGGATGGGATTCCTCCCCGTGTTTTGAGGG
>JABUQX010099156.1:125000-129692 GCA_015478945.1 Trachelipus rathkii
GACATTTTTTTGATATATATAATATTTATATATATATATATATAAATATATATATTAATTATCATATTATATATATATATTTATATATATATATATATACTTATATATGATTATATAAAGGGAATGTAACCCAAATCTGCAGCAGGTATACGCTGTAATCTCACGTCATCCATCGATTTTCTCCTAACAAATGATTTTCAAAAACTGTTTATATACATTGTGGTCTGTCTGTATGCTTTCTGCCTCGCTATATACGTATATTATACTATACAGGGACACTACAACATAATATATATATATATATTATATATATATATATATATATAATATACTATATATATATAGTATTATATAATTAATAGATATTATAATATTATATATATATATATATATAAATATATATATAATAATATATATACTATATATATATATATATATTATATCTATATACTAATATGGGGGACACACATACCAAATAATTCTACTATCGTTTTGCGTTAGGAACTATATTCTTAGTAAATTAGTAAATTAGATTGATCATTTTGGATTATTTAACAGTTTCCTTTAATAATAATAAATAATTATTATAATGTTAAAACATATCTTATGGATTTACAAACCCGAATTAAAAGAAAACGTCTTGAACATAAGGAAGCTGTAAAGTCGATTATGAAACATGACCCACAGAAGCAATATAAGTTGATAGATGCCATCTCCAAGAAGATTTTTCAGGTGTGTTCGGTATAAATAATTTTATAATCTTTCACTGGTTTTTTACAATGAAATTATAACATGCAATTACTGGATTTAAGCTTCAACTGAGAGAGAGAGAGAGAGAGAGAGAGAGAGAGAGAGAGAAACAGTGCGAGAGAGAGAGAGAGAGAGAGAGAGAGAGAGGGAGAGAAGAGAGAGAGAGAGAAGGAGGAGAGAGAGAGAGAGAAAGAGAGAGAGAGAGAGAGGAGAGAGAGAGAGAGAGAGAGAGAGAGAGAGAGAGAGAGAGAGAGAGAGAGAGAGAGATTTTTTCTCCCCACCTCCTTCTCAATGGTTAATCTCCTACAATAAAAAAGATCTGCTCTCACACTGATAAATGTATGTTTCCGCATGAGAATGTATGTACGTGCGTGCGTGTATGTT
Organism: Trachelipus rathkii; assembly: GCA_015478945.1. Taxonomy (NCBI): domain Eukaryota; kingdom Metazoa; phylum Arthropoda; class Malacostraca; order Isopoda; family Trachelipodidae; genus Trachelipus; species Trachelipus rathkii. Next base: position 126,135 of record JABUQX010099156.1, read on the forward strand.
TACACGTGAATGGGGGGGGGGGAGGGGAAACTTTACCTGCTTCGGGATGCTCTTTGTAGAACTGAACCCGTCTGGCCATCTCGTTCCGGAACAGATCAGGAACAAGTTTGTATACGACATCCTGCAATGTGCGATCTTCCCTCAGACCTGAAGTCGGCTTAGTTTTGTGAACCTGTTTCACAAATAATAATAATAATAATAATAAAAATAATAATAATAATAATTAATATTTTATATAAGGAACGATTCTTACTTAAACTTCACAAACTGTAGTAATAATAATAATAATAATAATAATAATAATAATAATAATAATAATAATAATAATAATAATAATATTTAATACATTGTATAAGGAACGATTCTTACTTGGACTTCACAAACTGGACAATACGATGACGACTTCAGGTATCTGACGATGCAACTCTTGCAGAATGTGTGTAGACACTCTGTAATGGTTGTCGCTTCAACGAAGTATCCATTGCAGAGTGGACAAACAAGATGTTGGTTCAGTTTTGTTAGTTTAATCCGCCTAAGAGATGTTGTCATTTTTAAATATACAATATATATATTTTTAATTTACTATCACTGCACCACACGATTTTATAATCATCATAATCATCACCAATTTATCACCACCACTAGAATTGTCTTCACTTGTCTTAACCACTGAATGAAACTCACAACTCACAATTTCTCAATATTATTTATTATACACTAATCAAATCACATAGAATTAAGGCATTGAGTTGGACCCAAGGAAGGCATATATATATGTATAAGACTTCATTCACTATTTGCACTATGTATATGTATAAGACTTTTCACTATTTGCACTATGTATATGTATAAGACTTTTCACTATTGACACTATGCCACTTCTTTACCAACAAATTCATTTGGAAGATTAAGAAAAAAATACTATTTTTTTTTTGTTACACAAACACAGACAATTTTATATCGTAAGGCAATATAAGCAAAGCTCACAAAGAAGGTTCAATCACAGATGGAATGGAGAAGACCACATAAGTTACTCCTGGCGAACTCAATCTCTCTGAAAGGCTCTGAAATAATAATAATAAAAATAATAATAATAATAATAATAATAATAATAATAATAATAATAATCTAGTTTTAATCGTTAGCTAAGTAGAGAGTAATCTTCGGATTCTGATTTATATTATGATCATATATAATATATAATATATATATATATGTAATATAATATATAGATATAATATATATTATCTTATATATATATATATTATATATATATATAACTATATATCATATATATATATATATCTATATATTATATATAGTATATATATATATACTACCCAGAGGCCAAAACAAATAAAACGGTGTGAGTGTGCCTGAGGGATGGGAAAAAAGGACAAAAAAAAACCGTTCATATGTTTGCACCTTTCCTTATTTTTTATACATGAGGGTCTTAACATTATTCTCTACTCTCATATATTTTTACATTCCAAAAAAAAAATATAAATGTACAAATAAAAAAAAAAATAAAAAAAAATCATAAAAAAAATACAATGGGGAAAAGTGGGCAATAATACTCCTATCATATTTTTTTCTTCTTCTCAAAACTTAAAAAAACATAATCGTTCATTCAACTTTCGGTCGGCGTCCCCAAAATGTTTCGTTCAAATAATGGGAAAGGAACGAAAGTCAGGGGATCGGGTCCGATTTTAGATTAGGAGGCTTGCTCCATCTTTTAGTAATATTCTGAACTCTAGACAACAAATAATAATAATAATTATAATAATAATAATAATAATAATAATAATAATCAATAATTAATGAATAATAAATATCATAATATTTATATATATATATCATATTATAATATATTATTTTATATATATATATATATATATATATTTATATATCATATAATATATATATATACTATATATATATTTTATATATATATATATATATATATATAGTCATATTATATATTCACTAACAGCAAACGAAGAAGAAGAAGAAGAAGAAGAAGAAGAACTCGTGAAGGGAAAAAAGAGAAAACGACAAACAGATCAACTGACCGTAGAAACGCCATTTTCTTTATAAATTTGCCTGCTGGCAGTTCACAAATCTTAATGAAAAACTAGCGTTCTACTTTTTATTACAAACACCAAAAACCACTCAATAATACGTAATATTGTCTTAATATTTTTTGTACGCAAACAAAAATAATAATGCTTTCATTTATTTTCACCTTTGAAAGAATATCAAAAATAAATTTACGTTTAAAAAACTCAGTATACCACGTGTAACACATCCACATCGAACCGAGACTAAATATATACTGAAATTATTCGTATTTTTGTTTTCTTTCTCTCTCTCGACTCTCTCTCAGCTGACAACGGATTTTTGACACCGCAAAACCCCGCCAAGCTCATGAAACGCTGGAAATAAAAGAAAGATGTTTAATGCTGAATTTTACTTATTTTTAAAAGTATTAAATGTCAAATAATATTAATAACACATGTTACAAAATTTAATTTCATTTGGAATTTAATTCTATTTGGTTTTGAAACAGTACTCTCATTTATCATAAACATAAATTTTTAGATAGCAAAATATTTATGCCTATAGTTTCCATATGCTACCATTTGTAGATTTTCATAATTTTTATTATATAAAACTTCTAAGTTTATGACATTCATAATTAGTAATTTTAAAAGATTGTACGTACAAATATTGTGATTTAAACAATTGATAACATTATCGCAGCCTATTCTATCTTTATTTGTTTTATTTGTTAATACAACTAATTTGTTAACGGGAGATTTGGTGTTGCCATAAAAGTGTCGTATAATTTAGGAGAGCTGCATTTCTTCAAGCGTATCAAAATAAGAATCATAAAAACTAATTATTTACGCATTTTTTTATTTATATTATTTTCGGTTTTATTTTTTGTTAGTACAGTAAAAATATAAATTTTCTCTTTATTAAATAAGATAAAATCCAATAAAAAATCACACGGAATAAGAATTTTTATGTTTGATTTTATCTGCTTAATATATATATATATATATATATATTAAGCAGATAAAATCAAACATAAAAATTCTTATTCCGTGTGATTTTTTATTGGATTTTATCTTATTTAATAAAGAGAAAATTTATATTTTTACTGTACTAACAAAAAATAAAACCGAAAATAATATAAATAAAAAAATGCGTAAATAATTAGTTTTTATGATTCTTATTTTGATACGCTTGAAGAAATGCAGCTCTCCTAAATTATACGACACTTTTATGGCAACACCAAATCTCCCGTTAACAAATTAGTTGTATTAACAAATAAAACAAATAAAGATAGAATAGGCTGCGATAATGTTATCAATTGTTTAAATCACAATATTTGTACGTACAATCTTTTAAAATTACTAATTATGAATGTCATAAACTTAGAAGTTTTATATAATAAAAATTATGAAAATCTACAAATGGTAGCATATGGAAACTATAGGCATAAATATTTTGCTATCTAAAAATTTATGTTTATGATAAATGAGAGTACTG
>JABUQX010099157.1:7500-27500 GCA_015478945.1 Trachelipus rathkii
ACTTCGGCTATAATTATACCCTTAACGTTTCATGCCCAATTAATGAATATTTAATTTACGTCCTCATTACGGGCAAATTAACGGAATGGGCGTGAAGACTCTGGCTCACGCATCACAAAAAATTTTTTCAATCCAACTTCATTTAAGCTAAATTGTCCAAAATCGTTACGTATTAAAGCTTCTTTATAATTTTAATTTTCATTTTAATTAGAACACTATTAGTAAAATGAGTTGAAGATTCTAGTAGCAACTTACTCTTTATTGATTCTATAATTTGATATTGCATTTATAAGATATAATATATTCAGAGACTATTTACCCTGACTCTCCAAAATATTTTTTAATTTTTATAAAATTTACGTAATTACTAGTATCTTCTCTTTAAACGAATCATGAGCGTAAACTTAATAAAAAAATTTAATACTATTTCTAGGGGGCATAAGCGATAATTATCTCATTTAAATAACTAACTATTAATAATAGGAGCGACCTCATCTATATTAAATCGGATATGTAATAATCATTTCTAGACGATAATGAAATGTTTACGATTCAGTATGCAAATACTTAATGCTTTTTACCTGCAGTGTTAGTCACTACTAACATTAAATGAATTGAGACAAGAGTATGCCAGGTATCATTTTTGCTACCACAACTATCCGGTGAAGTAGGAATTTAATAATTAGCAAGAATCTTGATCGTTGATTGTAATCTTATAGATTAATAGCCACATACAGAGAATATAAACAACAGCCACTCATTTAAATAGAATCAGTAATAATTGCGCTGAGAGTACCTATTAAAAGAAGAAATTTTTTGCCGGCGGTTAATGAATTATCTGTTTTACTTCATATTCCTATAAATCAAAGAGGCGCATGAAATGGGGAATTTCCAGTCATGTCAAACATTGAGAAACTATAAAGATATTCCTTAATTTCATGCCTGAAAGTTAAATAAGTCTATAAGCGTATCGCGTTCGTGGCCGTTCTTTAATCTCTCCACATAACAACGATTCAAAAAGCTGCTTTTGCGAACTGAGTGGCGAGATATTACTTAATATTTAATTAATTGGTACCAGTTGATGAGTATTGCTTACTGATTCGATAACACAAATATATATTTATGTCTTGAAATTAATAGTAATGAACTGTGTGGATGTTTTTATGCGAATACTATATCAAATATTATACAGTTAATGAGCTCTATTAAGATGTTAAAATAAAAGAGATATTTTAACAATATCAGAATTTCAAATTAACTTTCAGAAATTAATTGAATTTCAAAACAGATCACTTGCAACCCACAACATACTTAATCAACTAGGAAGCATAACACATTTTCGCAAGATCAATATCACAATATATAATTAAACCCACAAACTTTGTATGTATTACATATTAACAATTAGCTAAAACAAAGATAAATCTATGAATCGCAACTTTACTCACCCCACTTTTTTTTGTTACCACTACAAATAACTAGAGCAAAATGACAAATTAACACTCAAAATACAGTCACATGATCATACATAAGAGCGACTGAACAACTTTCATGTCATAACGGAATTATTTGACATACTTCATGGACTATAACAATAAATCACGGTGAGAGAGAGCATGTTGAAATTAAATTTCACAACACTAATCTTCAAATTCAATGAGAAATTTTAGGTTCAATATAATTAATTCCAATTCCAGGAACACATGGTGATTCCGTTTGAACTAGAAACAGTCTGGATTATAGAATAATGTTATACATTACACTCACGAATATATCTATCTTTATCGTATAATTATACGTCGAGGCGAGAAAATATACTCTAGTCTATGCGAAATTCCAGTTACATGACTATTGTCGCATACTAAGGAGCAAGAGACACATGTCAGAGAGCATATTGCTATAATAATACCTTCTTCTTACATGCGATTGAATGCGAAAAAGCCTGCTTAGCTATCAAGATGGCACTATATGCATATATCATATACTGATATATATCAGTTCTGCGTCATGTCCTATAACTATCTTTAAATCTAAAGAACCCTTCACAGTAACCTGAGGACATTTCACTATTTTTCAGCAAGGAGTGTCGTTCTGCAGAAAAAATCGAAGAGTTTCACTATTTCTGCGAAGGGACTCAATTTACGTACAGCAATAAAAATAATTTTAGTGTGTCAATATTCTCACACGCGTTGTACTTTACTCTGCTAATTAATCAACTTGTAAAAATCCACCATTGGCGATTTGAGTAATATAATATTACATTAACTTCAGTAATTTGCTCAAATCCGATATAGAGTTTATTGTATTTAATTGTTTTAAACTCACTGTTGCTTTGACCAAATATCCTCTTGGCAGCGATATATTTCCAAATTGCACACAATAGACTCAGTAGAGTTCGGCTGAAATACGAGAGACCAGATCACGTATTAAATATTTACCAGCACACAGCAGTTACGGGAACTTCTAATTTCTGCGCAAAAGTTAAATTATCAGCGCGATATAGTTGATTAGGTATTTGGAGCTGACACATCGTAAACGTGAACATAGTGTATAATTTATTTCATACAGTCCATCGCCATAGTGCTTAGTTTATCAGATGTCGAGGTCTTACATGAAAGAATGCGTAGAGAGAATGGAAAGGCAAATTTGATGTTTTGGAGCAAAAAATTAAAGTGAACGACCAGAGACTACTTCCAATTGCGGGAATAATTATAGACCCATGTCAACCCCTTCATTAGAGTAACCCAAATCAAAATGACCGAAATATTTAAAAAGAAAAGAATTGAAATTAAGAAACCGCTGTTAGCAGCTTACCACAGCGCTGCTCATTATGAAAAGAGTCTAAGAGCGCAAATACATTTAATACCCAACCTACCCGAATGCACACCACCTAATTCCAGCATGATAGGCAATCTACTTCTCACGTATGGAAGAGATACTTTCCCTCAGGACCCGTTGCTCAAAACTTGTGACTAATACTTTCTATCATGACCAATACTTTTTCTGCATTTATTTTGTCGAACATTGATGAGAGAATTTAAAGTATCGTTTTGACCTATCTAAAACGCTAAATGACATTTATTGAATGTTGGTTCTGAGGTACATGAGTCAGTTATTGTGAGAAATTATTTTCCCAATATTCGAAATTACCAAGAAACTAACTTTTATTGAGATAGTTAAACTCATATCTAAAAAACAAAGTGTTTGCTCTTCAGAATAACATTCCACTTCTCAAGACTTGAGCTATAAGATTTATACAATCATTAATCCGAGATTTAAACTAAACTTTACTTTTTATATCTTTTCTATTTAACTATGGCCTGAATCGGCACTTTGTTGAGCTTTTAGATCATAAAGTTCGTCCTATGAATGGGTGAAACAGATGACTGTTTGAAATTTCCCCAGCAGTTCGCTATCCATACTAGGGAATTCATCATTATCCGCTAAATCTATTCCTCAATATATAGGAATTCAATCTAGATAAATATCTGAGGATTTATTTACATAGCTGAGAGAATACAATCTTATTTATGGACTTCACTGAGGAGAAAGGGATTGAAAAGACCGGTAGTGAGAATTCTCGGATGGCGGTGCACATGAGAGGAGAGGACGTTTAGGGAGTTTTAAGTAGGAGAATTATACAGTCGAGTTGTTATAACAGAGGGTTTTGGAGAAACACGTATCATTTTAAAAAGTTGATACCCAAAAATTTCGGAAAAGACAGTCCAGGATTGAGTTTGGGCGAACTCGGTAGTAAGAATAAGTAATAGTAAATTGAAGGGCTCTTTCTACAGATTAGGTGATATCGTAATAGGCGGCGAAATTATCTTAGGAGTATGGAAGTTTTTATGAGAATGTGAAACTTGATTATATGCCCATAATTAATATTATTTTATGTGATATTATTTATTATGTATATTAATTCAAGTATATATATAATAACTATTATATAATGTACAAATATGTATATATACTGTTTTTCTTTTTTCCTTTAATTATTATTATTACAAGTAATAAAATACACATTAAAACAAGTAATAAATTAACACCTTTACTAGTGAGATAAGACAAAAGTGTTTCTCTTCACACATAGGATTTATTTTATCCATCGCTGAGGCCAATAGGTAAACATCTGTGAATTGTCCTTAATAATATATAATAATTAAATAATATATTATAAGTATAGAATTAAGCTAATTAATAATAATTAATAATTTTATACTTTGGTAATAATTTATCAGGATTTTTGAATAAATATAATAAAGAATATCAAATATTGATTATTAGAATAAAATATTCCATTTAAAATTTCTCCAGCCGCCATGATGACACACCTATATATGTAATTAATTAATTATATTATTAGCTAAAATTAAATACATTTATTATTAATTATAATAAAAATAATATAATAATGAATCTGTAAATAATTTAGAAATCAAATTTATTTGCGCTAGATTAAAGACAAAAACAATGAATCAATTTTTCAACCTAGTTATAATAGTGTCAGTTAAATCAATGATCTAATAATGATGATAATATTACAGAGTAAATTATTTTAAAGTTGCAAATTGAAATTTATAATCGTGTTTTCATTTCCTTCAGCACCCTGATGTGCTTTTCTCCATGTGCCCCTATAACGAGTTCTTCTTTTACTCTTATCATGTATTTTTTTCCTTGTATTTTTCGGATAGCGGATAGTTAAGTTTTTTAGAGTCTTGTGTAAAATAAACACTCTCAAGAAAAATTTGCCGTATAGATTATGTTGAACCTTCCATCCTTGGTGCATAGAAGATAAAGATTCTCTCTAGTGTGACTAGAAGGCTGGCTTCGCTTTCCAGAGAGTAGAGGTGCTCTGCTTACATCTTAAAAGTGGTCGGCGATTGATATCAGACTTAACAAAAGTTGGTTCTCGGAGTAGTTAGTTCGGCACTATGTTTCACGCGACAAAGACAAATGGGTTGTCGGAGTTATGAGAATCGAGTTGATGGAGAGGCGCCTACACGACCTATGGAAGATTTCTTCTGAGAAGTCTATAACAGCCATCTTATGTTCTTTGAGCTTCTATAGTAGAGGTGAATGATCTTGGTCAACATAGATAGCAGTTGTTTGGATTCGGATTTACACATTGCCGGACATTTGAGAAAGCTGAGAAAATAGATTCAATTTAGAAGTCACCTAAAACCAAGTTTAGTATCATAATATAAAACTTATCTAATTTTAACACATAAAAAGACACATATTTACACCACATGTTACTATAAAGTTGTTAAATAGAAAAGGAAAATTGTGCAACAATTGGCATATGCATATATACTAATCAGAATTATAGTAATGGAACAGTGGTTTTAGCTTAGATGAGTATAATACATTCAATTGAGGTGCTAAAAATATATAACAACTAAAAAGTAGTTCCATTTTAATATGAAATACACATAAATTTAGATTTATTTTCATTTTTACAATAGAAAAATTAAAAACTATTTTATAAAAAAGAATGAAATATATACTAAGATATAAAAAATATTCCAGGGAATGTAAAAATGAGTCTAGTATTTCCTGACTTATTGAGTGTACTTCCTAATGTTAAAGTATAAGAAGAAACACACAAAAAAATATATTAGAAATATATATTAATAATCTTCCATATTATCTTACCCGTACATTTAAATATCCTATTTTGAGAATTTAGGGTTTTATAAACTCTTTGTAATGTTTATTATATTTTTTTTATTATTTTTAATTTCATTAAGACATAACTAACAGAATTACTGAAAATTCTCGATAAATATGAGCATTTTTTATATGATACATAAATAAGTTTATCATCTAAGCAGGGGAAGTTACTTAAAGAATACAATAGAAAAAATATAATCTGACAATTAAATCAGCTGTAAATTATTAAGCTTAGGACTTCGTTATTAATTTTTTTTTTTATTTGACTAAAAATGGATGAGAATAGGTATGTTGTAGAGCAATCTAAATTACTATAGTGAAGAGTACCGTTTTCCCTTAATTGGACAATATAGAGTTAGAGTAGAGTAGCGTAGTTAAAGATAATGAAATCAAAAACCAGTTCAACAGAATCAATACGAGCAAATGATATGACCAACACATAAAAATGTCCTGTATTGAAAAGTGTGTGCATGAATTGGTTATCTTCATTCAATAATTCAATGATATATGAATCAAATTGTAAAGGGGTAAGAGAAAGGAAAGTCGAGGGGAGTGGATAAAAGAAAGGCTGCCACTGACCGTTGTGAGTTTGCATTCGGAGCAGGGAAGGAATGATTTGTATTTGAATGGGTGAATGGAATTCAGAGGGCAAAGAGATATCGACCTAGCCAGAGTGTAGGGAAATTGAAATCTTTCGGCCTACAATCTATCCTTCACTTCATTATCATTCCTTCAGTTCTTCCCCCATTTTTATTCCTTTTTCGCGCTCTCATAGTTTTGCCTAGTCTAAGTGTTGAGTGTTTCACATGTTTTATATATATATTATTTTACATTTTATACTAATTTAAGCATATATATATAATATATTTATGAAAAAATTATTCAATATTTTATATAAAGAACAAAAAGTTATATAAAATATGTCTGAAATATAGTAGATAGTAATAAAGCATAGGGAAATAAATATATCATAATTTCAATTATAGTAGAGGAACTGATATTATATATATACTTAGTATACGACTATATTCAGCTAGCTCGCTTTTGCTTTTCTGTTAATTCCATACTATCTAGCTTAAAGTAGCTATCTTCATTATAAATCTATGCACTAATTATATTTGTCGATTCCGGCGCGAATATTTCAGATGGTAGAGTATATTTACAGGCCCCTAGTTAAATGATATTATATATATACTTATAAATATACCGAAATTATCTATTCTAAAAGGTTAATCCTACCTATATAAATTATACTTACAGCACATTATATTACTATATCATCAAACTCGTACATATTAAATCAAGCTATATACTACTACTATTAATATAGCTATTCTTCAGATATATATAATTTATATTATAATTCAAATATTTATAATAGTATTATTATAATATTATTTAATATTTTAAAAATATTATAATATATATATAAATAGTATTTAATATATATATATATATACTCATATAGTATTTATATATTATTAATTAATAATATAATTTATTATAATATATAATATATATTATATATTAATAATTATATATATATATTATGCTTTTGTTTTTATTATCAAATAATTTTATTAAATTATCTTTATTCCTTAATTAAATTAATATTATCTAAAATTATATTTGTCGTCAGCCCTAGGAATATTTCAGGTGGTAAATTATGCTGATATCTCGTTTATTTTTACCTCGAGTTTAGTATTTTATTAACGCGTATTTTTTTATTTATGAATAATAAAAATAATAAAAAAGTGTTTTTTTTTCTTTTTTTTTTAGTTTATATAACAAATAAGTTTTATGATTTTAAAATTATGCAGAAATCTGAGTAGGCTTAGACAACAAGTTAATAATAATTACCGAAGCGAGCGTAAACTTTTGGACAGCCAGGCAACCAGACAAGGTCACTTGACAAAGGTCACCAAGTTACCAAAGGTCACCAAAGGTCACCCAAAGGTCACCAAAGGTCACCGAAGGTCAAAAGGTCACACACAGGTCACCAAACGGTACGAAAGGTGACGAAAGGCATCAAAAGTGCCTAAATATCATTAGGGCACAATAGCAGAGTATGTTATATTATATTTTTGTCTAAAAACAGTGAAAATAATTTTATTTTCTAAAAAATATAACATAAATTGTTATAATTAAACGTCCGCCGCGCGAGTAAACAGGAAAATTTTGTAAAAATTGTTATTTACATGTAGACACCCCCTACTAACCTACTAAGTATTAAAATAAAGTTATTCGCTCTGCCCGTCGAAGCAACTCGAGAGATGTTTATAGATATTCCAACAATCTTTGTAGAATAACAAAATTTATGGTTGTCTATATACTATATATAAAATTATGAGATTTCATAACTTAATAAAAATATTTATAATTGTAAATAATGCATTCATGATAGAAGAACTTTAGGCTCATTGAGAGAACTACTTTATGAAAATGTCCTATGACACAAATAAAGTTGAAATGAATAAGTATCTCACTTGGATCCTCAGTATATAAGTAGACTAGAAAAAGGGGATAGGCTGTTCTTAAGTTAATTAAATTAATTAATTTGAAGATTATATTAATAAATAAATTATTATATATGCAGTATAGAACTTTTAGATGATTTTATTAAATAATTTATTGAAAGAAAATTATATTTTTATTTGAATAGAAAACTTAATATTTTTTAATAATTCGAAAGGAATTAGTTTTTCAATTTGATGGAACATTGAGTAACTTTAGATTATGTTTTTTTATGTGTATTTAATAATGTCGAAAACTGTCTCGTATATTTGAACTTTAGAATTTAAAGTGATTACTATCTTAATTTTATTTTTTTAAGATGTCATATATGTGATGTCCCTTAGAACGTTGAATCAGTAATATATGTAGCATTGAGAAATCGAATAAAATAAATTTATTATTTAATACGAGTATAATCTAAATGTTAATTGATCAGACTTATGGTTTGTGTTAAAATAGGAACTTTAATTTTTTATTATGAAACAATGAGAATAAATGCTATTGGTAAACATATTTATGCGATAACACGTTATGAAATCTTTTGAAAACTTTTACCTTCAGAAAAAGAAAAATTGTATTTTTAATCTTTTTGAAATCAGTTTAAGATCTACGTTGTCTATTTGCTAAATCTTGAGATTCATATAAAGTTTAAATATGAACTCTGTTTTTAGAAACCATAGATCTTAGTTTCTACTATGCATAACATGTGAATGCTCACTCTCTGCTACACTATTTGAAGTATGATTACTTAAGGTATAGCACGGACCATTGACCCTAATGGTTGCTTCAGGGGAGCTGAAGGAGAATATAAAGACTTTTAGAAATAAAGATTCAAACAAGAAAAGAGAAAAAGAGGCACATGATGATAACCAATAAATGCAAGACGAATCACGCCGTGATGTTCAATTCTATTGATGAAGAACCAGATTATCAAACGTAGTCTGCAAAAACTACGGACCGACAGAGAAACAGAAGAGAATAAAGGAGGCAGAACCCAGATAGGAAGGCATATCTCACACAAAAGGGTGTTGGACAACTCTCCGTATTCTACTTCTTCTACATTGATACCAATATGTCTTACTTCAACAAATCGAGATAGCGATATAGAGAATGGCATCAAACCCAGAGTAAAACAGAGAGATTATTCAACAAGATAATCGACCTAAAGGTATCCGCCACAAAAGAGTAATGTTTTAAGGAAAAATAAGTTTTTATATACATCTTTGAAATAGTACAATCAAGGGGAGAGGCCATTCCCCTTGTCAAATTAGATAGAACTGTTGGCGCTACATAGGAATGTGAACAAACAAGAAAGAGTTATCAAATTAGTCATACTGAGTTTAGTGAGTATCTTGGGGACAGACCCAAGCAAGGTAGATACTACTATGTATGGAGGTATCAACACTCAGAACTTCCGTGGATAGGCCACAATACCTGTTAAATAATTCCTTCTTAAATATGCCGCTATATTACACAAAAGCAGCTGCAAAATATTTTTACAATTTTTCATGAGCACTGGATACAATATACATACCTATAATGCGGAATACCTCCTAATGAGGGAGATAATTAATAGCTGAATACGCACTATGGCGTCGTGCCCTTGCTATCTCAGAATTGCTAAAGAATTAAAATTGTATGAGTAGAAATACAAGACAAAGTTTATGGGTATAGGGCATTATTTTGAGGATGTATTCTTACAAACGTTGCAAAGATCAGAGAAAAGAATACCTCACGTTTCAATCCTGAAAATAAGTGATAAGACGCACCATTCTGGGAAAAAATTAAGACTATGCCAAAGATTACCGATCTCTGTTGATTGCACACTACGGAGCCCCGCAACTCACACTTAAGGTAAAGAACTAGCGCAATTCTCGAAGTGAAGACCGAGAAGATTCATGAATTCAACGAAATTCTCTCAAGCAACGCAAACACAAACGAGACAGCACTTCTTTCTGCTTTTTATGAAAACAGATTCATGAGAAAATTTTTAAAAGGAGCTCACATGTAATTCATATCTAATTAGATGTCATGGATGCTGTGAGAAGAATCTCGTAATGGAATATTATAGCTACACACATCAGATCACCTACTAAGGAAGATCATGTGATGAAGAAATCCTTTGCACTAACTATTCAGAACAGATAATTACTTTTAATTATGATAAAGATTATTAAGAGAGGAGAGATATGGAATGAACTTCAGAAGGATATCACAGAGATTAGAGAATAAATGATGGCTTAAAGTCTATTAAAGCCAGTACTATAATTTCGTAGAAACTTTTATAGGACGAAACTAGTAGTCAATAGCAGCAGGTGATACTTCGATACTTCCAACTAATAATGAACTACAATAAGAAGACAGAATAAAAATGAGAGAAAGAATACAGCTAGAACCGTTAATTTCTTATAAATTGGTGGACAGGAGAAATTAGAACTAATAGTTACATGAGAAAAGACTGATAAAGTAAAGTAACAAATATAATCTTCCCTTGCGACAGAACATGGAATGGGGAGTAATCAAAAAGCAATACTTTCCAAGATTGTTAGTGAAGAGACCCCTATTCTCCATCGAGCTAAAACTGTAGAATAAAAGGAGTATGTCAGAAATTCCGGGTAAAATAAAGTTAACTTGGGACTACTCTGCTAAAATGTGCAAGTCTAGGTACATTTCCGACTGTGGCTTGATATTACACCAATACCTGCAGACGTAAATGTAAGGAAAGTTTCAATGGCTCGGGTGGTTTCAAACCTCTAATTTGCAAGAATGCCCACTGATGTTGATAGAGTAATAGGAATAAGAAATAAATGGTTAGAATCATGACACATTAATAACCCACTTGATTTTTGATAAGGGGTGAAAGCTGAGAGTCGGATTAAAAATGGATATCCAAATATCTAGAAAGCTCATATCTTAACCATAAGAAGAGCGAGCTATATGTAAAGAGTGTTCAGAGAAAAGCAGCCAGAAGATAATCAGCTGAATTCTTCTAATACAGCTTATATTACCTAACAGAGTAATATCTGGAAGCTGAGAATGAGAAGAAGAGACGAACAGTTTTATCATACCCGATCTATACAGTCAGAAGTAGAACAAATTTATAGATTCTAATGGCTAAAGGATTTATGAGAAATGGTAATTGAATAGATAAAAAGAAATACTTATCAAGACTTAAAGATAGAGAGGTTATATATAGTAATTAACACTAAGCTTCTATTGGTGTATAAAATATTATAGAACATCCATAGTAAAATTGGTAATGTCATTATTAGTTATTCAATTATTTTTATGAACACCTCCAAACAAAGTCAGAGACGAGAGTTGAAGTTAATATAGCTATAATTATTAGTTGGACGGTAAAAATTACGTCTTAATAGCTTTTAAAAAGATTATTTCAAATATAATGAGGCGTTATTAAACTGTCTCTTAAAAGAAGGCTGATTATAATTCGAGATGAGATTGAATCAGCAACTGAACACCATTACTTGGAAGATACTAGACATCTACTACTACTCGTATTTATCTAGTCTTATAGAAGTAACTAATACGAGACCTTTTACTGCACTGAGCATACTTTTTAAGTTATATGAGCTTGGGAGCACTGGAGTCTTGAATGTGAATTTATCAACTTAGAAGTATCAAGATCTTCTAGCTGTAGAAACCTATCAATAGAACCTAATACTGCATTATATCTGCGAATTGAGATTTAAGAAGATGAAATAAGAAATAAACATATAACTTATATTGCACAATTAGGAATAATTACTTATCTCAAAATTAAAATGAAATAGTATACTAGAAATGACAAGAATTTATATATAAAAGATTTAGAATATATAGAGATTTATTTAAATAAAAAAAATATTATATTATATAATACAATATTTTTATAAATATAAATAAAATAATATATATATATTATATATATATATATATATTATTAATATAAATATATATATATATTATATATATAATTATATTATATTATATTGTAATATAAATAAAGTACATATATATATATATATATATATAGTTAATATATATATACCATCATATATATCATATATATAATATATAATATATATATATATAATTATATCAGTATATATAGAATAATATATATATATATGAATATAATATATATTGAAACAGCTTTTAGTATAACCGTCATATGTAACTAAAAACTATTATTGCTACAGTAAAACGCAATACTATTATGGAGCATGCCTTTGCCACTAAAAATATTGTCCGAAAATGAAAAAAAAAAAAAAAAAAAAAAAAAAAAAAAAAAACTAAAAAATTATATCTCAAAAACTACAAAATAGCTACAGATGAAAAGGAATACATTGTTTGGAATCCTGGTGAAACCTATTTCACAAGGAAAATGGCTTTTATACGGCAGCCACACAAGGGGGCGTCGCGAGCCCCGATCGGGGAACATAGGCGGGGGGAAGTGTTTTTCCCATACCCCCGTTAGGGAGGGGCGGATGAACCCCCGCGTTGACACCCCAAATACCAAGAGCCGGGGGTTCCGGAGCCCCCCCGGAGGGGGGAAATAATCGTACCCCGTTAGTTCCCCGGGAAGGCCGAGAGATCCCCGCGACGTCCCTGCCATCCAGGGCGGTATAATCTAGACCAAACTTGGGTATTCTTTAGTAAAAAAAAAAAAGCAGAAATTTAAATAAGAAAGCATCTAATATTAATTGTAAACAGAAGAAAAACCAAATAACAGGTCTCTAATAGGCCTTTTAATCATATTCCTAAATAAGCCTTTTAATCATATTACTAAAATTATATAAACCAAAATAATTATTTTCTTATTCTTCTATTTTTTCACATTTTCTATGTGAATATTTCAAAGGACAAAAATGTATCCTTTTCCGCTGTAGCTATTGTAGTTTTTGAAGATATATAATATATATATATTATATATTATATATATATTTTTTTTTTTTTTTTTTATTTCATTTTCCGAACTACTAGATTTGGACCAGCATTCCACCAATGTATTACGTTTTACTAGTAGCATTAAATAGATTTAAGATACCTAACGTATATACTAAACGCTGAACCATGATAATAATATATTAATAATATTAATACTATATATATATATAATTATAATAAATTTATAGATATATAAAGTTATTATATTATAATATATATACACTACGTATATATATATTATATATAAAGATGGAACATTTATTCATGTGAACTTAATCGCCTCCCTTTTCAAATTATTACTGTCCTTCATAAATTTGAAGGTACATAAATTTTTTTTTACGTGTGTTTGTTCGTTTCCCAATTTTTTGTTCACAATTTTTTCTGAAATTATGAAATGAAGGATTAATCTAAATTTGATGAGAAAATGATTATATCGTGGTATAGCAATATGCTACAAAACACTTTTAGTTGAATACTAGATAAAAAGGTTTATAGAAAGGCACAAGAATGGTGAATTAACAAAATAGGAGAAAAGTTTTTTTTTATTGTTTACTCTATATAGCAGCACGAAGTATAAACCCCAAATAATTAATTTTTTTTCAAATATTGAGTTTCCTTTTAATAGTTGCACTTTAATATTATTTCTTTGTACATAACGAAACATTTCAGGTACTAACCTAATTTAGATTCATTGAAGCCAACAGTTATAGATTGATTAATATAATTGGTTTAAGTATATAATAATGGCCACCTCTAGAAGAGCCACAACCATATCTCACAAAACTCAATAAATAGCTACCGGTAAAAGGACAACAATTATGAGGTTGTACTTGAAAAAAATATTAGTTAGGAAATGTAAACAAAAGAAAAAAAATACAAAAAAACAAAAATTGTAGCACTCTTTTTTTATCCTTATCAGGAGCTCCTACATAGTAATATATAAATATTTGTAAAGGTATTACACGGCAATTTAGGGGAACCTCGAGCCGTACGGGAAGCAACACTACAGGGATAGGAGGACGTTTCTTCCATCACCCCGTAGGGGAGGGCGGACGAACCCCCAGCGACAACCCCAAATACCACACAAGAGCGGGGTCGGAGACCCCCCCGGAGGGGGGAAAATCGTCCAACCCCGTAGTTCCCGGAATGCCGAGAGACCCGACTCCTGTCATCGTGTGCGTCATACTTAGATATACTTATTTAAGAAAAAAAACACAAAATATACCTAGAAAGCCTATTTACATTTACGAGTACGTATAAAAGGGTCTCTAACTAGGCATTCTACTCAATTACTGACATGAATTATTAACAACTACATTTTTTTTTGATGTACACTTTCTTCCCCCGCGGCTAAAATTGTACCCAGCATTCCCCAGCAATGTATTCCTTTCCCGTAGCGTGTTGTAAGTTTTTGAGATAGGATGTGCTCTTTCTGAGCCTGCAACATATATAATTATTATATATATAATAATATATATACTATATATATATATATATATAATATAATACTTATTATTTATACTATAATTATAATATATATATATATATATATATATTTCGATGTCGATTAGATATCGGTATCGATATATATTCGATAATTATCGAAATCGCAGGGTCAGAAAGAAAACTTAAGATTTACGCATAAGTATATAGATACTACACACGTACCTATTATATCATATAGCTTATAAATATAATATAAATAATATATATATATATATATTAATTATATATATATATTATATTATACAGAATAAACTACTGTTAACGACGTAGTATGTATTTATAATACAAAGGACAAGAAGCCCCCTTGGATGATTTTTTTTTTCTTATTATTTAGTTACACAATATTAGATAAAACATGATTATAAAACAGATTTTCATAAAACTAGATTAATAAATAGTACATATGAGTGCAACTGTTCTGTCCACATCGGGAGCACCTTTTCACGCAAGGAACCACGCATCCTGAAACTGCTCACACAGTAAAAGGGAGCTCAAATATTGTGCACATGTTATTCTTTTTCAGAGACATAACAACCGCCTGTCCTCCTCCAAACTCTCTTTCCCAAGGGACCATCTCAAACCTCACAAACATGTTTATTTAAAATTGTTAGAGAATTATAAATATAAGATCCATTCTAAAAAATTTGCTTGCGACACTGTATATAACATTCCCAATCGTATTTCATTGCAATGATGATATGCGTGATAAAGGATCTTTCTGTGTTGTAAGAGCACCTGAATTAATTATGTCACTTTTTAAGTAACTAAGAGTTTGTACATTTTGTTTGATATGTACATTTCGGAAAAATGGACTTCGGCGCACATGTCACAGATTAAGACACAGAGCCATACACCTATATAATACCACTATATATTATATATATTAACTCTTATATACTATATATATATATAATATATAACATATATATCACCTAAGTACTACACTAATATATATTACTATATATATTCTGTATCGATTTCTAATAAAGCCAGATGAAGATCACTTATTTATTTAATCGAGGGTATCGATATCTTCAACCGATAGTATCGGTGGCCATTTGGATTTATTTAAAATCCATGGTTTCTAAAATATAGAATAGGTATAGATAGACCAACAAGTATTACCGAATGTTTTAGATCCTACGCGCGGACCTCTGAGGGAAATTAAATGGTGTTAAAGTTTTGGCGACGGAGGAGAATTTTGGAAATTTTATCAAGGTTGAAATATGCAAACCCCCTCTAACATAATTATTAAGTATTGGCTCCAGAACGTCAGATAAATAATTCTGCTAATTATGGACTTTGTGGACTAACTGTTATCTTCCCCAACGAGTCTATTAAATATTTGAATTATGAATATAAATTTTTACACCTGCGAAATAGAACTGGTGTAACATTAGGAGGTCCACTTAGATTGTCTTTCCTTCATGTTGCAATAGAGCAAAAGGTGTGGTTGTTTAATTTTATTGCCCTTGTGAAATATTTTGGAAAGGCAGTTTATTTACAATGTCTGACGCTCCAATCAAGAGCTTTCTGAACAAAAGTTAGAAAACTCGACCCAAGTGTTAATAATAACTGGGAAACATTTACAATATGTCTATTGCTAGACAACTTGAAATAGGTGAATCTACTGTTAGATATCTAAGAAAAGAGTTCTAATGAAGTGGCCGTACATATAAGAATGCCCCAGTAAGTGAAGGAGACGAATCTTTCAGAGCGAGGTGTGAGTAATCTTGAAACTTACTTCTCGTCTGAACAACGATCTTCAGCATTCAGGCGCCAATTGAACTAACAGTCAATGAGCTTGCTAAGATTGGAAGAGCAAGTAAGCCTCCGTCCAGCACTTGTTAAAGACGTTCCTAAAGCACAATGTTCCCAACACAATTTCCCTAGATATAGACTCCCAAAAATCGTCCCCATTTGTGTAGTTGGAACTATATCACACCAGATTATGCAAGGTGACATTATATATAATATTATATAGTATATAATATATAATATATCTATATTATATATTATATATATAATATGATAATAAATTTATATATTATATATATATATATAATATATTAACTACTATATATTATTATATATATCAGTATAATATATATAGTATAATATATATATATATATATATAATATATATAGTATTATAATATTATATTATTATATATATATTTACTTATAATATATATATAATATATATATATTATTTATATCATAAATCTCTCTGTCTCCTATCTAACTCCTCTGCTAATTTTCCACTTACGCTAGATATTGTGCAGACGGGGGATTACTCTTCGACGCAGCAATAAGCGTGCGGGTCCTTTGTCCTGATAAAAAAAACGTAAGTGCGCTATTTACCTCACTTGTTTAGTCTACTACGATATAATCTTTTCTGGCTCTCTTGCCAATAACAATCTCTAACACATTTCTGTTTAAATCTAACTCACCTTTACCTCACTGCTTATTTCGATCTGATGGTCGTTTCTTAAACCTCTCCAACTGAATAAGGCCCAATCTCTTCTCGGCTTCACCTATTTCCTCTATCTCAATCCCGGAACGATTCCTTGGCAATGTCTCCTCCTTCTCCACCGTCTCCTCCTCAGGTTTCCCATATGTCTTTCCTGCTCTTGTGACTTACATTTGTATCGTTTAGGCATAGTGCAAATTAGGCTCCTGAGAACTCTATTTTGAAAACGGATATAGAACGTGCGGGGAAACACCCCGTATGGCATTTTCCTCTTTCTTCTTCTAGGAGTTTTGAGTGGGCTGTTAGCTTCCCAGAGCTGCCCCACTTCTCACTGACTCTCCCCCTCTCGTTCAACCTTAGACTCTCTCAGCTTATGTCTCAATACTAACAACTTTCACCCTACAGATGTTTGAGATAGACACGAAGCACAAATCCCCAACCTATTCCGAAAAAAGGAAAGCCGCCCTGATTCTTCGTAACTATTCGCACGAATATTTCTTTTTCGGTTAATTCAAGATTTTTGAAACCCTCTATACCAACTACCTTCCATCACATTTCTTAGACCTTTTATGGAATTCGGGTCATGTCTGATCATCGATTCTTTATCCACGAGGACTCGCCAAGTACAACGATCGATAAAGTTCGGCGTTTAGAAGCGTCAAAAAACTGCTGACGAACGTTCCTATTTAAACTCGCTTTTTTGTTTCTTCCTCTTCTACTTTTTTATTTCCTCCTCCTGTTCATCCCATTCATCTCCCATCTTTAAAAATCTCTCTTTTTACTTGTTATGTATTTGCTCATATTTCATCCCTCCTTTGGTTTCCAATTTATTTGTTTTTACTTTTCTTACAAAATTTTATAACCCTCTTTTATATTATTAATTGTTATGCTTTTGTTTCAATCTTGCAAATGCTTTTTTCTTATTTTTATTACTCATTCTATCTTCAATGTTTGTTTTTGATTTATTTTTAATTCAATTATTAATATTTATTATGTAATAATAATTTTATTAATAAAAATTAATAATTGTGATAAAAAGTTGTTAATCATTTATTATTAATATTTATATCAGTAAATAAATTTTGAAATTATTTAATTTTTGAATTTATTTATTTTTTATATTTATATTTTTAGAAATGTTACTTTCTTACTTTTAAATTTATATTTAATTATATTTTTAGAAAAAGCAAAAGTAAAAGAATGTTTACTATATTTATATTTAGAGAAATAGGAAGCAATTTAATAAATTAATAAAAACTTTTTGTAAAATATTTGAAGAATTTCGTGAAAAATTAAAAATTCAATTTTTAAAAAGAAAAAATTACATAGAAATAATATAACATTCGAAAAAGAAAAAAAAGAGAAAAAATAGATTTAATTTAGCAGAATACATAATTCACCCTTTTAAAAGAAAATGATATCCATGATGCAAATGCAAGTGCCAATTCCAGTGCCAGTGCCAGTGCCAGTGTTAGTGCCACTTTCCAAGAATGTTCATTAAAAGAAACTTTTGGTATTATTTCTTTTTCAAAGTAAATAATTAATCAACCAATTGGGAAATGTAAAAGTGACTTGAGGAAATATTTCGAAACTTAATAAAAATAGTTTTAATTTCTTCAAAAGATAATATTGTTTTTCTTCATTAATATATTGACGTTATTAAGAAAAAAGTTCTTATTTATTCTATGAAAATGAAAACTTTTGCCAAATTTTAATTTCAATTTCTTTAACGTATTTCTAATCTCTTGATTTTCATTTCATATTCAAATATTTTTTCCTTTTCTTTTTCTTTATATTCTTCTTCTTTTTCTTTATATTCTTTTTCTTTTTCTTTATATTCTTTTTCCTTTTCTTTATATTCTTTTTCTTTTTCTTTATATTCTTTTTCCTTTTCTTTATATTCTTTTTCCTTTTCTTTATTTTCTTTTTCTTTTTCTTTTTCTTCTTTCTTTTTCTTCTTTCTTTTTCTTCTTTCTTTTTCTTCTTTTTTTTCTTTTTTCCTTTTTCTTTCTTTTTCTTCTTTCTTTTTCTTCTTTCTTTTTCTTCTTTCTTTTTCTTCTTTTCTTTTTCTTCTTTCTTTTTCTTGCTCTCGTTGCTCTCTTTTTCTTTTTTCTTTTTTCTTCTTCCGTTTTTCTTCTTCTTTTCTTCTTGTTCCCTTTTGCCCTATGTTGCCTGAGAAAATTCTCCATTCTTTTTCTTCTGTCTTTTTCCTTTCTTCTTTCTTTTTTCTTTTTCTTTATTCTTTTTCTTTATTCTTTTTTTTTTTTCTTTTTCTTCTTTTTTCTTCTTTTTTCTTCTTTTTCTTTTTTTCTTCTTTTTCTTTTTCTTCTTTTCTTAGCCTTAGCTTTTGTTCCTTTCCTTTTTTTCTTCAATTTTCTTCATTTTCTTCATTTTCTTCTTTTTCTTCTTTTTCTTCTTTTTCTTCTTTTTCTTCTTTTTCTTCTTCTTCTTCTTCTTCTTCTTCTTCTTCTTCTTCTTCTTCTTCTTCTTCTTCTTCTTCTTCTTCTTCTTCTTCTTCTTCTTCTTCTTCTTCTTCTTCTTCTTCTTCTTCTTCTTCGTTATTAATGGTGTACCCCAAGATTCTGTTTTTGGGTCCAATACTGTTTATTATATATGTAAAGACAGATAATAATATTTTAGACAATATAATCATACGAAAACTTGGAAATAACAAATTTTGAGAAAGATTATCAATTACTCAAAAATTATTTGAATAAGATTGTAAGTTGTTCAAAAAAATGCCAAATGAAGTCTAATACCAATGAATGCAAAGATATACATTTTGGGTGTAGAAACAAAGAATAAGATTACATAATAGATGACTCGGTTATCAAAGTTGTCAGAGCGGAAAATTATCTAGGAGTATTTAATAATTAATTCATTA
>JABUQX010099157.1:32500-34616 GCA_015478945.1 Trachelipus rathkii
TTTTGATAAATATTTATAAAATTTTTCAGTAAAATATTAATCAAGATTCATAAATAAATTTAGCAAAAAAAGAAAAAAATAAATAAAAAAATAAATAAATAAAAAAATACATCGAAATAATAATAATAAATTAAAAATTAGAACTCAAAAAGAAAAATAGAGTTAAAAATAAAAAGGGTTTAATTTGCATAATATATTACTAGCCCTTTAAAATAAATAAGGATACCAAGATCCATGATGCCAACACCAGTATCAGTGTCAGTGTCAGTCAGTGTCAGTGTCAGTGTCAGTGTCAGTGTCAGTGTCAGTGTCAGTGTCAGTGTCAGTGTCAGTGTCAGTGGTTTGTATGTCAGAGAAAACAGTGATAGAACTGGAAATGTTTTCTCTTTCAAAGTAAAAATTTAATCAACCAATTAAGAAATGTAAAAGTGACTTGAGAAAATATTTCGAAACTTAATCAAAATAATTTTTATTTCTTCAAAAGATATTATTGGTATTTCTTCATTAATTTATTGACGTTTTTAAGAAAAAGTTCTTATTAATGTTATGAAATCTTTTGACAATGTGATTCTTTTTCTTTTTCTTTTTCTTTTTCTTTTTCTTTTTTCCTTTTTATCTTTTTTTCTTTTTTCTTTCTTTTTTCTTTTTTTTCTTTTTTCTTTCTTTTTTCTTTTTTGTTTCTTTTTCTTTTTCCTTTTTCTTTTCTTAATCCTTATTGCTTATGTGCTTATTCTTATTCTTATTCTTATTCTTATTCTTATTCTTATTCTTATTCTTATTCTTATTCTTATTCTTATTCAAAGAAGGTCAACCAAATTAATACCAGAATTGAGAGGTAGGTGTTACGAGAAACGACTACGCGAATTAGATATCCATTCTTTAGAGACATAGATGAGAGGAGAAATTAATAGAAGTTTTTCAAAATACTAGATAGAATTTCACACAGCGGTATTGTTTACAGGAAATTTTTTAGACATGATTTTAATGATGTAGCAATAAGCAATGGGCATAAACTTTGTCATAAACGATTTCAAACCAGTATAGCAAAGAATTTCTTCACTTATGATGCAATTAAGAAGTGGAATAGTCTTTCTTACGAAATAGTGAACGGCAACATTGGTTCATTCATGAAAAGGTTAGTTATACACCTTAAGGAAATTGGTCTTTGAACTCAATTCAACTCGATTTTTACTTTATTAAAACATTAGAATTAGTTGTGACCTAGATAAGGTAAAATCAAACGAACTATTGAGATCATTTGGTAAATGTTAAAAGTACATCTTGAAAAGAATTTGGACGCCAAACCTATAACAGTTTTGAACTTCAACGCTTAGAAGGTTAGTTCCTAACGTTCTAGATCTTAGAGTGGCGGCAAACGCGCTGCATCGATACGACTATACCTTAATTTGTATAATATTAGCGGCTTGACGTTAAGGCAGTAAATCTCAAAAAGAATTCGGGGGCCGGCAAAAACTTAGCAACAGTTTTGGATGTTCAGCAGCTTAGAAGGTTTAGTTCTTAAAGTTCTAGAGCCGGTAAACCTCTCAATCTAGCCTCAGACTAGCCTTGAGTGGACGTTAATGTCTTTGCTAGTCGGTGTTCTTTAGTTCTATAGTTCTTGTCGTACAGGAAATGGAACTAAGAATTTTAATTAATAAGGATTTAAAGTTTGCGAAACAATGTGCTGAAGCTATTAAGAAAGCTAATAAAGCTCTAGGTTTTATGTCCAGAAACTTCAAATAGTAAATCTAAAAATATATAGTATGCTCTATATATAGAAACGTTAGCTAGACCTCGATCTGGAATACCGCCAGACAGTTTAGAGATGCTAGATACTCTAAAAGTACTTAGAAAAAATTTGAAAGGTTTCAAAACGAAGGGCACACAACTTAATAGCCAGAATTGAGAGGCAAGTGCATTCGAAGCCAACTGGGCTGGCGTGAATTAGAATCCATTCTTTAGGAGACAGAAGATTGAGAAGAGAATTTAGTAGTGTTTTTAAATGACTAAATGATAGTTTGATAATATTGATTACAGGGCAATGTCTTAGGATAAGAAATTTTAATGATGGTAACACGGAAATAATGGACAGACTTTTGTCATAAACGATTTCAAA
>JABUQX010099158.1:0-15000 GCA_015478945.1 Trachelipus rathkii
CATAAAAACAAAAATAACAACTACTTTACGTAAACACGGTTATAATATTATAATATAAATTAATTATGGTAATAAATTTTCGCTAATCTCTACCAAACATATTCTCTGACATTCAAACACTACAAGTAGGTTCTAGATATTACCTAAAGCACTATTATTTCCTTTTGTTATACGGCGTATTAAACGTACACAGAATTTAAATTTCCTACATTTATAGGGTATATTATATAAATTCACCTTCTTAATAGAATAACGTGTGCCAGGAACAGACATCAAACCCGTCTCTGAACCCAGAAAAACGAAATGAAAAATATTAGAAAAACATCGTACACTTATATTAACAATATAATAACATTATATAAGTTATATACTATAAGAGCTAATTAACATATACTTTATTTTATACTTATATGTAATATATATTATTACTACATTTTAGAATATATATATATTATTTATTATATATAAATTAATTAATGAGTATTATCACTATTATTATATATTTATATTTATATATAATATATATTATACAAATATTAAATATTTATATATATATAAATCATTTAAAATCTATATATATATTATATATATATATGCGACACGTTTCTCTTACGTATACTAAAAAGGATGGCACAAGCAACATGTTTATCTTGAAGTCCATTGCATTTTTTTTATAATATATATTTTATTAATATATATTATTATATTATAGTGATTAATTCTCTAATATCTTTATAAATAAATTTATAAAATTTAATTATTAATATAGTTATAGTAATAATGGAAGTAAACGTTATGATATTTTTTTTTTAAATGATATAAAATGATTCTTTTATAAAGAGCTTATACTAAGGTAAACAAAATCTTAATTTAAACAAAATATCTACTTTTTATAAGGCCTATTTACAGTTTCTTATTATAGTATAATTAACCAGATTAATATGTCAGAGTGTTCAGTAGAACCTTATATAATCCTATTATTTAATTTAATTATTATTATTTATTATTATTTATATTACATATAATTATAATATTTAATTAAATATATTAATTTATAATTATTATTATTATTATGGATTATTTAAGTTATAATTATTATTTCGATTTTGTAAATTTATTATTAATTATATATTCATATTTTATTAATTATTGGACTCTATATATAAAATAATAATTAATAATTGAATAATAATAATAAAATGAATAATAATATTAACAATAATAATAATAATAATAATAATAGTGATAATAATACAAATCAATAATTAAATTAATAAATAGTATTGGTTGCATTTTGGTAAAAACTTAAATTAATAAATATATAAAAATTAAAATAAAAATAAAAATTATAAAATAAAAAATAAAATAAAAAATAAAATATTTGAACATAATATTAATAATAAATAATTAATAATATATAATTATATAATTTAATTTGAATAATAATAATAAATAATAATAATAAATAAATTATAATGATAATAATATTTTTAAATAATATAACGATATTAATAATAATAAATAAATAATAATACATTATATAATAATAATGTAATAATAATATATATTATATATTTTTATATAATATATATATAAATATTATTTAATATACTTAGTATATACTATATATATAGTAATTATATATATATAATAATAATGATATATAATAATAATAATATATATATAATATTAAATCTAGACATATATAGGTTACCGGTAATTTATAAATTATATATCTATAAATATATAATTATTAATTTATTATATATATAATTATATTATATATATATAATATAGGTATATATATATAATATATCCTGAACTACATAAATATTACCTGTATATCATTGATATTATATATATATATATATATAACATGAGTATATATTATATATATATACTCATATATATATATATATTTATATATATTATATATAATATATATATATATATATATATATATATATATATATATACTAGAGCTGCCAACTCCAAGTATATTCTTCCAGGTACGCCACTAATAGGCACATATGGATTATACATATATATATCTATATATATATATAATATATACTCACTATTAGTATAAATTATTCTACTAATATATATATACTATATATATATACTATATATATATATAATTATTAACTATATATATATATTATAATATATAACGAAAGAACAATTATGGGAAGATAAAGAATTTACTGCCTATCCCCTGGATTGAGAGCCACCCGCCAGGTTGCGAAATGAGGACATAATTCCAGTAGTGCCTTTACACTGGAACCATCCGCAAAACTCTACAAAAATGGTTGGATTCAGAGGAACAGTTATAATAGCACACGAGTCTCACCTTACAAGGCGACATCACCCAGTGTGTTCATCTTCCTATTCCCTCGTCTTTATACTCTCGATAGATGTTCTTTAATAAGTATATGCATATTAATCGCATATTAAATAAAGAGCGTAAATCAAAGACAATAAATATAGTATTAACAACTTTTTTTGTGGTTGGGGGATGGTCCCAGTGGTAAAGCATCGGTAATAATTGTTCCTCATTCGCAACATGGCGGTGTTTTCCAATCCGGACAGGCAGTAATAATTCTTATTACGAACCAGCTAATACCCAGTATTTACATCTTATTTTTAAATTGCGATTTAAATATGCAATATTGGTAACATCTACAATCTTAAAAGGATACGGAGGATAGGAGCACCGGCTGCGGACCTGGTGAATCGTCGCCTGAAGGCCGAGCTCCGTTTGACTTCTTAACTCGTTCTTGTGGAAGTTCTCTAACTTTTTTGGGTATATTTGCGGGATGTCCAGTGGTAGCATCGGCGTATATTGTATCCTCCATACCTTCGCAACCATGGCGTGGTTCAATCCCGGAGAAAGGCAGTAAGTTCTTTATCTTCCCATTATATGTCCTTTCTTTCTTTATTTACATCTTATTTAATTGCGATTAATATGCAAATATTTAACATCCACAATATAAAGAACGAGGGATAGGACAGGCTGGACAACCTGGTGATGTCGCCTCTGAAGGGGGCTCGGTTGCTTAATAACTGTTCTTGAATCCAACTTTTTTGGGTTGGCGGGAATGTTGTGCCAGAGGTAAAGCAAATCAGGTATAATTGTCCTCATTTCGCTATATATCTAATGGCGGTGAGTTCAATCCCGGAGAAGGCACTAATTCTTTAGCCTAAATAATTGTTTCTTTCTTTATTTACATCTTATTTAATTGCGATTAATATGCAATATTTAACATCTGCAATATAAAGAACGAGGGATACGACAGGCTGGACACCTGGTGGATTTCGCCTTGAGGGAGATCGGTTGCTTATAACTGTTCTTGATAAATCCAACTTTTTTGGGGTTGGGGGATGGTCCAGTGGTAAGCATCGAGAATATTGTCCTCATTTCGCAACATGGGGTGGGTGGTTCAACCCCGGAGAAGGCAGTAATTCTTTATCCTTCTCCATTAATTGTTCCTTTCTTTATTTACAATCTTATTTAATTGGCGATTAATAATGCAATATTTAACATCTACAAATATAAGAACGGGGATAGGACAGGCTGGACACTTGGTGATTGTCGCCTTGAAGGGAGCTTGGTTGCTTTATAACTGTTCTTGAATCCAACTTTTTTGGGTTTTGGGGATGGTCCAGTGGTAAAGCATCGGGTATATTGTACTCATTCGCACATGGCGGTGGTTCAATCCCGGAGAAGGCAGTTAATTCTTTATCTTCCCATTAATTGGTTCTTTCTTTGATTTAATATATATATATATATCAATTATATATATATATATTTTACTATATATAATAATATATATATATATTTATTATATATATAGTGTATTTTATATTATATATATACATATACTATAATCTATATAGATACATGTTCTTAAGACTATAGTAAATGCAGTGTTGACTATAATTTTTATTAGAATTTTTAAAATATAACCTGTTTTTGCCCGTCTACAAGTATTACAGTCTCTTAATCCTACTCTATAGCCTATTGTTTACTTTTCTTCTTACTCACACTGTGACACTGATCTTTGAGTACCATTACTCACACCAACATTTAAATTA
Organism: Trachelipus rathkii; assembly: GCA_015478945.1. Classification (NCBI taxonomy): domain Eukaryota; kingdom Metazoa; phylum Arthropoda; class Malacostraca; order Isopoda; family Trachelipodidae; genus Trachelipus; species Trachelipus rathkii. Next base: position 4,099 of record JABUQX010099158.1, read on the forward strand.
TACATCGAGAATAATCACATATAAGTTACAAAACAAATTTCTAATACAGTTGATCACACACTAATTTGTTACCTATCAATACTTCAGTACGCAATACACAGATTATAGAGAAATGGACAAAATAAACACAGAAGCAAACATTATTATTTCGACTCTCCCCTTTTAATGAAACATGCAGAATGAATTATTAATATGATTATATAATACTCCTCGTACGTTTTTTAATTGTAATTTGTTTCATTAATACTGACGGTTTCAATCCCGTAAACCTGAAAAAGTCATGCATTGGTAGTTAGTTGTTAATTATGCTTTATATATTTGGATACTGTATTTATTTACAAAAATTTTGTTCAACTTTAACACTTTCTAGTTGTTGTCGCTTCTAACACTAATATTTGCTTTGCTTTTGATCTATTCGAAATACAGAACTTTACATCATACTATTTTCAAATACAATTTTATAGGTCATCACTCCTGTATCATGGCCCCTTGCTGGATGGCCGATCCCGTGTCATTCGATTACGAGGCTGCCAGAATGCTACTAAACCGTTGGGGTTGAGCCTGATAGATAAGGGAAGGTGGAATGATTCTATTATTTCTTTGCAGGTAGGCCTATGGGCAGTTAACTTTATTAACAATGACTTAACAACATAGAGACATTTTGACTTCCCATTTCCGTCAGGTATTGTAAGTGATGATAAACTTATTTCTGGTTATGCGACCTTAGCATGGATCTTAGTCTTTTAAGTTTTGGCATTGTAGTTTTACATCTTTTCACATTCGTGGTAATACAGCTTAAACGAAAGCTACACCTATGGATTACAAATTCCAACTTTGTCTTTCGAGGCGAGAATGTTCAGTCTTCAGATCATATTAAGTAGTTGTAACTTTACAATCGTCAGACACAAACGTCATTAATAAGTACGCACCACAGCTGCACGGAACTAACACTTATCTTTGTACATATTTCCGCTATAACAAATCATCTTCAAAGGAATTTCTGAACTATTTTTTCTACTGGTCGGTGAAATAGGTGAGTTAAATTTTATTTCTCTGGTTTACCATTTTAGGTTATAGAATGCGAGTAGGTGCACCGAGCCTGGGTAAGTTGACCTAACCATGAGAATTTTGTTGCCGCTCGTCGAGAGACGAGAAATGGTGTATGGTGTCGAACCAGATTTGACCTGCGGGAAGGTGGATCTATTTCCTATTACCATAACATAAGCAGGTTGGGCGTAAGAGGTTTAAGATAGGAGCTAATTATTTTAGTTAATAAAACGGCAACCATTATGCTCATGATTAATGATGTCTGAAATTTAATAGAAAAAGTCTTAAAAACGTCCGTTCCCTACGTTAATATCTCGAGTATATGCCTTTTTCAGGAAGTGACCGGGAAGAAGCCTTGGCTTCTACCAGGGTAGCTGCTGAAGACGGGAGCGGCATTCGCAAATGAGAAATTGACATTAGGAATTACATCGAAGGAGTAAGTTTAGTTGAAATTATAAATTAATAATTGTTATGATAGACGTCACAGTTTAATTAAAATGAAAAACGCTTGTCCATTACAAATTTTGGGTTACTAAAGCATTCTAGGGTTAACGTTCATATTTATAAACCGAAGGGTAGGCCTAGCCAGGCCTAGCCTATGTCTTGGTCTAACTATAAAAATTTATAGTAGTTCTCTTATTTATGAGCGACTTATTTGCCTGATAATACACGTCATCTATTGCCATAATCTGGTTGCCAAACGACAAGCGATTACTTATATTTTGAAATGTTAATTAGGAGTATATAAGACAATTATTTATTTCTTTATAGTGTGACCAATTTGTGTGATTAAAGGTGGTGGGAGCATAGGCTGGTCCATCTAATAGGAATCCCGGTGCCATGATGGATGTAGAAGTAGTTTTTTATATTTTAAACTATTATACAGAAAAATACATTGATATTCAAAATTTTTTATATATCAACTCGAAGTTTTAAAGATGCTTAATCTGTACGCAAATATTTGTTAATTTAATAAAAAATAGGATATTACCATTATAATTTATAATTTTTATATCTCCTTTTAGAGCAAACTGCTCGCGGTATTCGCAATGCGAAGGTCGAAAGCCTGAGGGAGAAAACTTTTTTTTATTATTTGTATTTAATGGCCACACTTATGTCAGTCTTTCACTTGGGTATTATATTTTATTATATATTATATATTATATTATAATAATAAAGGTGGGCTGTTAAAGCGTTAATTTTCCGTTAATTAATTCGTTATTTTTTTTCGTTAACTTTAACGTTTCGTTAAATGTTCGAAAAACAAGTAACGGACTATTTAACGAGTTACCCAATTTGGTGAAATTAACGTTAACAAGTTCAAATTTTCTCTCCTACATCCGTTAACCGTTACCCTAATTTTAAAATTATTTATAAATATTTTTCTTATCAGATTTTAATTGTATTAAATTCGATTTTCGATAACATAAATTTTTTTTTCCAAAAACTTCCTAAAACGCTTCTCTAAATGGCTCAAAATGTTGGTTTTATTGCCTACACGGTTATAATATCTCGTTATTAAAAATGTTTAACATTGCTTTTCTTATGCTGTATTCCCTCATTTGTGTATTGGTTCACTGATAGAAAAAAGGATAAGTGGACTGTTGCCGTTCAATGAGTCATTACTTCTTTTCCAGTTCATTTACTTGAGACGCCTGTCGTTTTGTGACTAGTGAAAAAATATAAGAAGTAGGCCTAATAGTTCGTTGTAGAATTTAATAAAAAAATATTCAATTTAATTTTTGATTATTTAATTAACTGTGGTTTGGGTAGGCTAGTTATTTGTACATAATATCACCTACTTTTTGTAATTAATAATGGGAATGTATTTACCGAGGTTGGATTTATTCTATTGGCCAAGCGGTAAAGGTATCTGGCTGGTCAGTCCTAAATTATGGTTAATGTTCTGATATGGGTTAGAAAATTCGATTACTTTTAATAGTTTATAAGGTATTTATTATCCGTATTCCATTATTTATTAATTATGTTTATCTATATTATTATTACCTATCATTAGATTGGATATATATAATTATTTATTATTAGTTATTATTCATTATATTTATTATTATTAATTACAAATTTCATTTATTTATTATATTATTATTTTTTTTCTTGCAATCTTTAATGAAAATTTAGAAAAAAATTTAGGAAAATTTTTTTCAACCTCTCTTTCCGACTCCCGTTCTTGTCTTAATATATATATTATAATATTATATTATTTATATATTTATATATAATATTATATATAATATATAATATATATTTATTTTATATTTATTTATATTATTATATTATACTTATAATAGATATATAATATATATATATATACCATTATATATATATATAGAATATATAGGAGTAGGTATACTAAAGATACAACATGCCAGTTAATAATATATGCATTTAGGACAACCAATATTCATATATATATATTATATATAATATATATAGTTTATATATATAAAATATAATAGGTCAGCATAAGCCCAAAAAGAAGGCAGGTATGTAACTTAAAAAACTATAACACTATCAAGAAATAAATATCATTCCATTATATTCAGGAGACTTTTACCCAGAAATTAAATTAACAATAAAGAGAAACAATAACTGTTTTTAAAAAAATTAAAATTTGTTAAAAACCCTGCGTTGAAAAAAAATTACCAGTTTTTTTGAGAAAACGAAGAATCTGGACTAGTCGGAGGGAGCGCGCAAAGGTGCCAAATGTTGATTTTTTTTAAAAACTAAATAATACATCCGGGTAAACAAGAACGATGGATAGAGTCTGGGTTTCTCGGCTTCCCGGGGGACGACGGGGGGGACTTCCTCCCCCTTGGGCTGTCCTTTTTTGCCTCTAAGGAAACTAAAAAGGATAAAAAGAAAAAATAACCTTTATTTCAAAGCCGTAAAAGAAATTGGTATTTGGCAATCTTTTGAGCTCTCGAGACTAATGCAGGTTTCAAGGTCAGTCAGAGCGGTCACTATTTCAGGTGTAAGATTTTACTAATATTTAAGGTGTAATTAATAAATATTAGAATAAAATAATTTATTTTTTCAAGTTTCATCAATGAAAATTGCTTGCTAAACTCAAAAATGTTATTTATTTTTTCCTGTAGATATTGTTTTAGTTTTCCTAAGTTTACAATGCCTGGCCTTTCAGGATTCTGGCCATATATAGCTATATATAATATATATATATATATAGTAGGAATATATATATATATATCTATAGTATATATATAATTATATATATATATATATTATATATATATATATATCTTATATAATATATAAATTTTTTTTTTCAATTAAAATAATTCGAATATCTGCAATCATAATAAAAAAGAAAATTAACAATTATATTACTATTCCTACATAGTTTTTGAAGACGGTTAACGTTAACGATTAAAACGTAGTAACGTCTCCAGTGCATTCTTTAAACCGATAACACAGCGTCTTTAGATGATTAACGTCGTTCTAAATGTTATTTTTGTTACCCGATTCATGGATTACAGCGTTAAGTTTCTCATTAAACGGTGCCCAGTAGTCGCATCTTTGGTAATATATAGTATTAGATCTATAATATATAGTATATATTATTAATATATATATATAGTATATATTATATATTTATATAGTATATATAATATATTATATAAGTATATATATATATGATATACATATAATATATAATATATATATAAGGGTATCATAATATCTCATGTCAGCCTCTTGGGCCCCTCGCTTAATTTTGGGGTTCCAGTCATCTCAAGAAACCCGCGACCTCACACTAGGCGAAGCCACAGGTCTCAAGGAAAAACTGATGTGGTGTTATGGCTGTAAGGGGGTGTGTGAAGGGAACATCTTTTGAAAAGGGCAAGTGAATCGGTTGTTGCAGCTTTATTTAACATCTTCGGTAATAATGAAGAGTTGCGTCTTGGAGTTGAAATCTGTGAACTGTATCTTTCCGGAGGTTTCTTGGGTGAATGACAGATTCTCAATCTAGATAGTGGAGTTTTGCATCTTTTCTCGATCGTGGAGAGTATTCTGGTGTTGCTGATTACTGAGGTTTCGGGGGCGAGAAATTTAATATAGGTGATTCTTGCGTGGAAGAGATTGTTGAGGTATTAGCTGGTGTAATAGTAAAAGTGTGAATATGTTTTATCAACAGACGTGTCGTTCGCGATGCCAGTGGCCGCGACAAGACGCTCGGAGCGTGGCGAGGGCAGCAAGCAGGAGGGGCGGTAATTTAAATGGCTTGTTATAGCTTTTAGTGTGATCTGTAGGAAATTATGGCATATCGGATGGGTATGGCAAGTATGACCCTTGCATACATTTGAGTCGCCTATCGATGTCAAGTATGTACCCTGATTGGGAGAATTTTTATGTTTCTTCATGAGATGTTGAATTGGAGTAGTTTCAGAAAGCAGCCTGGTGTGATTATGTTCTAAAGGGCAAATATGTTGGATTCTTAGTGTGAATTTGATTAAATGTTGGTTTGCATGAGGATTAGGGGGAGTCCAGACTGTATTGATGGGCCACAGCCTTCAGTTTGATCCGTGTTCTTGAGCATGTTTGCATGTGTTGTGTTCGGGATGAATTCGTAGGACCCATTTAGTTTTCTATTGCTGTGTTTAAATGTTTTGGATGTGAGGTGTAACAGAATAGGTGTGAATGTCAAAGGTATACCTGATAAATTTTTAAGTGATCTTGTTAAGGGGAATGATGAAGTTGTTTAAGGAGTTAATTGTGGGTGTAATGATGATTGGTGTCTGATCAGTGGCGATCAGGTTTTGGAGGATTCTCTCGGCAGATTAGGACTGAAATTCTGATTGGAAGATACCAGGGGCCTCTAGTTGGTTTAGGTGAGGTCTGAGTGTGAGTAAGTAAGGCTAGCTGGGTTCAGAGGGGTCTGGTATGGTTAATGGTTTATAGCTCCATCTGCGCATACATTTTATATTGTTAGATGTGAATTGGGAGATTAAAGGGTGGGGATGTCAGTTCTAAAGAGGTTGAAGGAGGAATGTGGGACAGATGGACTCCTGGGAGACTTCGTTTCTCAATTTTACGGTTCTTGAGATCTGGTGTTTGCTAGATATCTGTATAGTTCGTCCAGATATGAGATTTGCAAGCCATCTTTTATAATTATTAGGGAAGGGGGTGTTTAGGATTTTTTGGATGAGAATATGTCTGGGTACTGTGTCGAATGCTTTATCGATGTCAATGGATAGTTGTATTATTCTGTGGGATGGAGTTTTGTTTAATCAGTTTATGATGTTTTGTGTGATATTTATTAGTGCTGTTGAGTTGAAGTGTGATTCTTTGAAGCCATGTTGGTGGGTTGGGGAGTGAAAGAGTGTCTGGATTTTGGTGAGAATGATCTTCTCTATTAGTTTGAACAAGGAGGAGAGGAGGGATGTGGATCAATACGAAGAGGGAAGGTTAGGGTCTTTTCTGGGTTTTAATCTGGGTATGATTATTGCTTTTTTCCAGAAGAGAGGGATGTAATGGTGTGACCAAGACTTGTTGAATTTTTTTGTGATGAATGAGATGGCGGTTGGACCAAGGTGTTTAATGTGAAGGTTTGTAATGTTGTCTGGGCCAGAGGCTGGAGAGTTTTTTAAGGTTTTGATAAGTGAGGCAATTTCTAGTGTAGCGAATGTGGGGTTAGGATTGATTTGTAATTGTGTTTTTTTTATTCATATTATTTTTCTGTTATTTGGATGAGTGGATTTGTTGGAGCTTTTGGAGTAGTGCTGTGCAAGGATATTGCAGTGTTGCTTGGGGAAAGGGAGAGAGTTATTTTGTCCTCTTAAAGCTTCGTTTGTGGGAGGGGGGGTTATTTTGGGTATTATGGAGACGCTTCACTACTTGCCATGTTCTATTTTCTTCAGGTTTCATTATGTCGTCATTTAGGTGCTTTTTGAATCTTTATGCCATATGGGTGGAGATGAGATTGGAAATTTGTGTGTTTAGGGAGTAAATTTGAGCAGTTAGATCTGGGGTGTAGATTTTTTTGATTTCTAATGATGTTCCTTTGTTTTATCAGGTTAAAGATTTCAGGTATTAATGAGGGGTTGTAGTGTTTTCTATGACCCTTTGGAATATAGAGGTTGGAGACTTTTTGTATTACTTTGGTGAGTTTGTTTATGGTCTTGTATAGGGAGAGGGAGTTATTGATTTCCCTTAGGTGTAGGCGAGTTTTTATGTACTCTGTGAATTTTTTTGCGCAAATTTTGTCGCAAATTTTCTAAGTAAGTTTTATGTGCAAGTGTTGTGCGCAAGTTTTCTTAGATGTTTTCTGCGCAGTTGTTAGTGATATCTGTGATTATTATTGGGACGAGGTCTGATGGGAGATATATTTCTGTGCTCCATGTTATGTTGGTGAAGAGAGAAGAAGAGGAGAAAGTGATGTTTGATGTTTGTGATTGGTTAGCTTGTGGTGGAATTCTGGTGGGGAGCTTTTTGTAATTTAATATATTTAACGGGATCTAAGTTCATCGAGGATGTGATATTATCTTTGGTTAATCTGTGCGAGTAGTTCCCTGTAACCAGCATGTAATGAAGGGCTTGAAATAACGCCTCCTATTATTAGTTAGTTTTGAGTGTATGATTAGGGGATTAGAGTTCAGTTTGTAGCGTGTTTGTGGACAGGTGGGGGAATTTATAATGCATTAATACCTGTTATGGGAATATTGTTTGAGACAGTGGGCGTATTTAGGGGGGGCCAGGGGGGCGCATGGCCCCCCGAAAATTTTCTCCCAGACACTATATTACAGATCAACGAAATCAGATGGTCCCATATAAACGTGCAAGAAGATTAAATTAATTTTTTAATTTAATTCGTCGCTGTCAGAAACAAAGTCCATTCGTTAAAACAAACCTGAAACCATCAGAGAAAATGCATCATTAGAATTTCAGATGATTTTTGAAGAATGTATAAGCGCATCTGAATCTGACCTGAGTATTGAAATTGCTGTGATCCTTAAGAGGCCTTAACAAATTCACAAAAATACAAGACCTACAACATTCCTACTTTTGCTACACCCATTATTTATAATCTATACCATTTTTAGAGAGATTTAGATTATATACTCAGTCATTAAGAGAGGTTTTTAAATTTCCTTGCAATTTTCATCCGAAAAGCGGGGGTGTAATTGTTGGGCCATATTGGAAGATAAAAATTGTGTTAATACTTTTTACATATTGAAGATCTCGAAAGCCCAAATGAAGTTTTAGTAATAATAGCAGAATGGGATTTATGGAAAGTTGAAATGGGGATTCACAGCACAGGTCGCCCAAATACCGCAATAGATGGTTACTAGTTTTCTTGTTTGGCAAGTCACAATTTCCAAATATTTACATCTTGTTCCGGCGAAATACCGGCAATTTTACCCGTGTTTTAATGGGGTAGGGATGGGCTCAGTAGGACCCAGGAAGCTTTTCAAACATAAAGACCTATACTGAAATAGCGCGGGGATACTTGGAGAAATACTATTGGAGATGAAAGCTTATTGGGAACTTGCTCCTCCCGTACATACTAGTTTCGACAAATATTGAATATAAAAAGTTGACCCAGATGTCATCTCAGACTTCGCATCACTCTCAGTGTTCAGGCGATTACAATTGTGGAGAGTAGATTTAGGTAATGAATTGGTAAGTAATTGCATAAATAAAATTCTTCTGATTTTTTCTTTAGGAATTCAAGTCATTTAGTGTCCTTTCACATTATTATATATATATATATTATATATATAATATATATATATATATATTATATATATATATATAGTATATATATATTATATTATATATATTTATATATATATTATATATATATATATAATATATATATATGTATATATACTATATATATATAATAAAGAGCGATTTTTGTTTGGCCCCCCCCGAAAAAAATTTCTGGATACGCCACTGGACTTTGAGAACAGTAAATGATTGGATGTAGAGGATAGGGTCATTTAATAGATTAGTGGTCTCTGGTGTAGTGTTTATGATAAGTATAGGCTGTTTTTAATTAGCGTTAATAGTGTGTGGTTTTATGGGAGAGTGTCCGAGTAAATGGAGTCTTATTCATAGGATGGTGATCTTTGGGTATTTTGCGAGGTATGGGCTTCCTGTATCAGGGCTAAATCTATGTTGTGTTTGTAGAGGAAAACGAGGACTTCTGAATGTTCATTGTTTAGGCCATTTATATTGATTTAAAGGATTTTTATTGTTAAATTCTTATTGTTCGAGTTGATTGGTGGTGGGGTAGTTGCAGGGGGGCTGCAAATGAAGCAAGTCCATGTTTGGTCCAGATGGGACTGTAAAAGAGGAACATTTATTTTTATGGATTCATCTCTTGCAGTGGAAACATTTTATAGATGACTGGTTATCTGTTATGGGTTTGTTGCACATGGGACATATATATTTTGCTAGGCCAGGGTTTAAATGTACATCGCCATATTGTTTAAGAATAGTGGGAGTGATATGAATTAGATTATTTTTATTATCAGAGTGTAAGGAAATTAAGATCTGGAGGGGGGAATGTGGGTGACCTTGGGGGTTATGATGTGTGGGCGACCTGGACAGGTCCGCAGTAATTCAGATTCACTAGAAGAGGACACAAGCACAAACGGACACAAATCGTCGTATATATAAGTAGTAGATCATACGAGAGAGGAGTAAATTTGGAGGCGACGTCACGTTCTTTCGTGAGCGTATTTTATTATTATTAGTATTAAATATATATATATATATATATATATATATATATATATAGAAGATGTATATATTTACGTGTAAAAAGCTTAGTATTAGCTGCTACTATATATACTCTGTATGTACATAAATCAGTGTATAAAATATAAATAGTCAATATATGGTGAAAATAAAAATATTTATATATATATATATATATATATATAATATATATATATTATATATATACCTAATATATATATAATATATATATATATAGTAATATATAAATAGTAATATATGAGTATATATATATATATATCCATTCATTATTATAATAGTTATGTTTAAGGGTATATATATAATATATATAAATATAAAATATAAATCTCTCAATGTGTTCAGATTGGCCACAAATGCTTAGGGCGTGTTAGTGTGAAAAGAATTGATAAAAGAGGAATGACCGTATTAGAGAGTTATGTGGTTGTGAATAGGGTAATGGAGAATAAATGAAAAGTAATGTTTTTTGAGATGGTTTGTCGTCCGTGGAAAGGATGAATGAAAGTCGTTTGGGTTAAGCGGATGGTATAGTGGTGAGTGTGTTTGGAATCGACCGGCTGAAGAGACCGAAGAAAAAAAGTGGATTGAGTCAGTAAAACAAAATGTCTGAAGGAGAGAAGTGAGTTGGCAGAGGCAGAGAATAAGTGCATAATAAGAGTGAATGGGGGGTTTTGTGAGGGGGTATGGTTGTGGCCACCTGGGCCAGGGGATGAACCCCCACATCTTGACGATATGCATAGTGAGGGTCCGTCCGCGGTCCCGTGAAAGCTCTAGAGTGGATTTTGTGACTGCGACCGTTCTCACTAATAGGTTATAGTGAAAACCTAAGGCTGGGCTTTCTTTCGACTTGTGTCATATTCTTCTACTACTTCTCTTTTCCGATGCATGTCACGCACCTTACCCCCAGTCTTGGGGAAAAAAAATGATGATGATGATGATGATGATGATGATGATGATGATATATATATCATATATATATATATATAATATAATATATATATATAGTAGATATACTATATATATATATATATATATATATATATATGATATATATATATATATATATATTATAATATATATATATATATATATGGC
>JABUQX010099158.1:35000-40000 GCA_015478945.1 Trachelipus rathkii
TATTGATCTATTGATCTATTGATCTATTGATCTATTGATTCAAGTCATATTTTGTATAACATAACACAAAACTTTTATTTATTTTTGTTTTGTTTCTTTAAACATTTGTTTTTAACTAAAAAATTTCTTTTATTTTGTTTTATTTGTTTTAAATATTTTGTTTTTACTAAAAAATTTTCCTTCTTTTTATTTGTAAGTTAAAAAATTTTCATATTTTACATACCCTAAATAAGTAAATCAGTAAATCAGTAATCAAACTGCCCTCCATACCCTCATACCCTCCTGTGATCTATTGATCTATTGACTAAGGAGCTATTGATCTATTGATTCAAGTCATATTTTGTTAACAATAAAACAAAAACTTTTATTTATTTTGTTTTGTTTCTTTTAAAACATTATGTTTTTTTACTATAAAATTTATTTATTTTGTTTAATTTGTTTTTAAATATTTTGTTTTTACTAAAAAATTTATTTTTATGTTTATAACAAAAAAATTTGCATATTTACATACGCTTAAAGCAGTAAAATCAGTAAATCAGTAATCAAACTGTATCCAGCCACCCTCCTACCCTTCTTTGATCTATTGATCTATTGATCTATTGATCTATTGATTCAAGTCATATTTTGTATAACATAACACAAAAACTTTTATTTATTTTTGTTTTGTTTCTTTAAACATTATGTTTTTACTATAAAAATTTATTTATTTTGTTTAATTTGTTTTAAATATTTTGTTTTTACTAAAAAATTTATTCTTTTTATGTTTATAACTTAAAAATTTGCATATTTACATACCTTAAAGCAGTAAATCAGTAAATCAGTAAATCAAACTGTATACAGCCACCCTCCTACCCTTCCATGATCTATTGATCTATTGATCTATTGATCTATTGATCTATTGATTCAAGTCATATTTTGTATAACATAACACAAAAACTTTTATTTATTTTTGTTTTGTTTCTTTAAACTTTGTCGTTTTTTACTAAAAAATTTATTCTTTTTATGTTTATAACTTAAAAAAATTTGCATATTTACATACCTTAAAGCAGTAAATCAGTAAATCAGTTAATCAAACTGCCCTCCATACCCTCCTACCCTTCTGTGATCTATTGATCTATTGATCTATTGATCTATTGATTCAAGTCATATTTTGTATAACATAACACAAAAACTTTTATTTATTTTTGTTTTGTTTCTTTAAACATTATGTTTTTACTATAAAAATTTATTTATTTTGTTTAATTTGTTTTAAATATTTTGTTTTTACTAAAAAATTTATTCTTTTTATGTTTATAACTTTAAAAAATTTACATATTTACATACCTTAAAGCAAGGTAAATCAGTAAATCAGTAATCAAACTGCCCTCCATACCCTCCTTACCCTTCCGTGATCTATTGATCTATTGATCTATTGATCTATTGATTCAAGTCATATTTTGTTAACATAACATAAAAATAAATTCTTTGCTGTGGCTGTTGTTGTTGTTGTTGTTGTTGTTGTTGTTGTTGCTGCTGCTGCTAAATATATCATACGTTCAAGTTAAATGAAAATATACAACACTTTTTCAAACATATCTCTAAAATATTAATGTTAATTTTACATTAACATTGTAATATTGAAAACTAAACAAAAATACATATCATCCTAGCCCAACTGACGTACAGCATTCGTTAACAAGGTAACTAAAATTAAAAGTTTCAGCTTACCAGCAGAAGATGGCATAGCAATCTCAATCTTTACTATACACACAAACGCTCAAAATATTATTATTATTATTATTATTATTATTATTATTATTATTATTATTATTATTATTATTATTATTATTATTATTATTATTATTATTATATCAACTAATATATGTATATGAACATAACAAAACCTAACACACCATACACACACACACACACACACACACACACACACACACACACACACACACACACACACACACACACACACACACATACACACACACACACACACACACACACACACACACACACACACACACACACACACACACACACACAATTATAGACACTTTACTTAATGCACTAGCCATGCAATCATCGTACTAACTTAATGATCATATACATATATTAGTTGATATAATAATAATAATAATAATAATAATAATAATAATAATAATAATAATAATAATAATAATAATAATAATAATAATAATAATAATAATATTTTGAGCGTTTGTGTGTATAGTAAAGATTGAGATTGCTATGCCATCTTCTGCTGGTAAGTTGAAACTTTTAATTTTAGTTACCTTGTTAACGAATGCTGTATGTCAGTTGGGATAGGATGATATGTATTTTTGTTTAGTTTTCAATATTACAATGTTTAATTTTTACATTAACATTGTAATATTTTAAGAGATATGTTTGAAAAAAAGTGTTGTATAATTTTCAGTTTACTTGAAGTATGAATATATTTAGGCAGCAGCAACACAAACAACAACAACAACACAACAACAACAACACAGCAAAGAATTTATTTTTATGTTATGTTAAAATATGACTGAATCAATAGATTCAATAGATCAATAGATCAATAGATCAATAGATCAACGGAAGGGTAGGAGGTATGGAGGGCAAGTTTGATTTACTGATTTACTGATTTACTGCTTTAAGGTATGTAAATATGTAAATTTTTTTAAGTTATAAACATAAAAAGAATAAATTTTTTAGTAAAAACAAAATATTTAAAACAAATTAAACAAAATAAATAAATTTTTATAGTAAAAACATAATGTTTAAAGAAACAAAACAAAAATAAATAAAAGTTTTTGTGTTATGTTATACAAAATATGACTTGAATCAATAGATCAATAGATCAATAGATCAATAGATCAATAGATCACAGAAGGGTAGGAGGGTATGAAGGGCAGTTTGATTTACTGATTTACTGATTTACTGCTTTAAGGTATGTAAAAATGCAATTTTTTAAGTTATAAACATAAAAAGAATAAATTTTTTAGTAAAAAACGACAAAGTTTAAAGAAACAAAACAAAAATAAATAAAAGTTTTTGTGTTATGTTATACAAAATATGCCTTGAATCATTAGATCAATAGATCAATAGATCAATAGATCAATAGATCACAGAAGGGTAGGAGGGTGGCTGGATACAGTTTGATTTACTGATTTAATGATTTACTGCTTTAAGGTATGTAAATATGCAAATTTTTTAAGTTATAAACATAAAAAGAATAATTTTTTAGTAAAAACAAAATATTTAAAACAAATTAAACAAAATAAATAAATTTTTATAGTAAAAACATAATTTTTAAAGAAACAAAACAAAATAAATAAAAGTTTTTGTGTTATGTTATACATAATATGACTTGAATCAATAGATCAATAGATCAATAGATGAATAGATCAGCAGAAGGGTAGGAAGGGTATGGAGGGCAGTTTGATTTTACTGATTTTACGTGATTTACTGCTTTAGCTAATGGTAAATATTGCAAATTTTTTTAAAACAAATTAAACAAAATAAATAAATTTTTATAGTAAAAACATAATGTTTAAAGAAACAAAACAAAAATAAATAAAAGTTTTTGTGTTATGTTATACAAAATATGACTTGAATCAATAGATCAATAGATCAATAGATCAATAGATCAATAGATCACGAAGGGTAAGGGGTAGCTAGATACAGTTTGATTTACTGATTTAATCTGATTTACTGGCTTTAAGGTATGTTAAATATGCCAAATTTTTTTAAGTTATAAACATAAAAAGAATAAATTTTTTAGTAAAAACAAAATATTTAAAACAAATTAAAACAAAATAAATAAATTTTATAGTAAAAAAACATAATGTTTAAAGAAACAAACCAAAATAAATAAAAGTTTTTTGTTGTTATGTTATAAGCAAAATATGACTTGAATCAATAGATCAATAGATCAATAGATCAATAGATCAATAGATCACAGAAGGGGTAGGAGGGTGGCTGGATACAGTTTGATTTACTGATTTACTGATTTACTGCTTTAAGGTATGTAAAAATCAATTTTTTTAAGTTATAACATAAAAGAATAAATTTTATTAGTAAAAACAAAATATTTAAAACAAATTAAACAAAATATAATAATTCTTCCATAGGTACATAAATAATTTTTTAAGAGGGAAAACAAATAAATAAAAGGTTTTTGTTTTATGTTATACAAATATGTGCCTTGTAATCAATTGATCCCAATAGATCAATAGGACAATAGAATCATAAGATCACAGAGGGGTAGGAGGCCGCTTGATTTAGTGATTTACTGATTTACTGATTTTACTGCTTTAAGGTAATGTAAATATGCAAATTTTTTTAAGTTATAAAACCATAAAAAGAATAAATTTTTTTAAAATAAAACCAATATACATGCAATAAATTAAAGAAACGATATAAAAAGTTTAAACTAGTCACCAAATTGAACAAAAATAAATAAATTTTTATAGTAAAAACAATGTTAAAGAAACAACAACAAAATCAAATAATAAGTTTTTTGTGTTATGTTTACAAAAATATGACTTGAATCAATAGATCAATAGATCAATAGATCACAGAAGGGTAGGAGGGCGGCTAGATAGTTTGATTTACTGATTTACTGATTTACTACTTTAAGGTATGTAAATATGCAAATTTTTTTAAGTTATAAACATAAAAAGAATAAATTTTTTAGTAAAAACAAAATATTTAAAACAAAATAAACAAAATAAATAAATTTTTATAGTAAAAACATAATGTTTAAAGAAACAAAACAAAATAAATAAAAGTTTTTGTGTTATGTTATACAAAATATGACTTGAATCAATAGATCAATAGATCAATAGATCACGAATGGGTAGTTTGATTTACTGATTTACTGATTTACTGATTTACTGCTTTAAGGTATGTAAATATGCAAATTTTTTTAAGTTATAAACATAAAAAGAATAAATTTTTTAGTAAAAACAAAATATTTAAAACAAATTAAACAAAATAAATAAATTTTT
>JABUQX010099159.1:7500-17500 GCA_015478945.1 Trachelipus rathkii
GTATTGTTCCAGGACCGGAAGAGAATACTCCAACATCAACACCAGGATCTCCTTATACTGCACCTTACTGGAAATCTAGGCTCAATACATTTAAAAATTCCTTCCTGGGATCACCAAGATTTCACAGAAGGAAATTACAAGGTGTGATTTTGATTCTTATAGAATATGTGATAGCTTATAATTAATATTATCATGTATTAGTAGACAACATTATGTGATAGCCTATAATTAAAAATATAATAATAAAATGTATAACAATAGATTAAAGCATAAGTAAAATCAGTATGATGAAATTTATAAGAAATACTTAAAAGCTTATGATTAAAAATTATTATATTAAAATATATAATTAATACTGTACATTAAAGCTTACGATTGAAAATTTTATAATAAAATATTTATGAAATATGTTAAAGTTTATAATAAAAACGATTACAATAAAATGTATATGAAAAATATAAAATCTTATAGCTAAAGTATAATAAAATGTAAAAGACATCTTAAATCTTATAAATAATATATATATTATATATATATATATATATATTATATATATATTATATATATATATATATATATATATATATATTATATATATATATATATATAGTAATATATATTATATATAATATGTATTATATATTAGTATATATATATATATATAGTATATATAGTATATTATATATATTTATATATATATCTATATATATATACTATATAGTTATATATATAATATATATTAAGTAATATATTATATATATTATATATATATATATAACTATATACTATAATATATATATATATATATATATATATTATTATATAATATATATATATATAAGAATATATATATATATATTATATATATATTATATATTATATATATATATATATATTAATATATATTTATTTATACATGATATTATATTAATTATATATATATGATATAATATAATATAATATATATATATATTATATTATAATATATATATATATATATTATACTATATACATATATAATCATATATATATATTATATATATATATATATTATATATTATTATATATATATAATAATAAATATATAATAGTATATATATATAATATAGTATATGATATATATATATATTATAATATTTAATATATATATATATAAATAATTAATATATATATATTATATATATATAATATATATATATATATTATATATGTATATATAAATATATAAATGTATCATTTTATTATATATATATTTTATATATTATATATAATATATATATATATATATATATATATATATATATTATATATTATGAATTATATATATATATTATATAATATATATATATTATAAGAAATGCATTAATATTATAACTAAAATTATTATAATAAATTATTAATAAATGCATTAAAGATAATATTTAAATTTATTATAATATGATTATTTTAAATACATTAAAACTTAGAATTAAAATTATTATAATAAATTGCATAGGATATATTAAAGCTTATAATAAAAATTATTATAATAAAATGCAAAAAAATATAAAAATTCATTAATGATTATAAATAAATTATTACATGCATAACAAATACATTAAGGCTCATAATCAAAATTATCATAATAATCATAAAATGTTTTAGAAATACGCTCAAGTATAGGTCCGCGGATACGTTCAATGTAAAGGGTTCGCGATAGCTCAAGATCTTAAGTACGCGATACGCTCAAGTTAAGGTCGCGATACGCTCAAGTTCAAGGTCGCGATACGCTCAAGTCAAGGTCGCGATAAGCTCAAGTTAAGGTCGCGATACGCTCAAGTCAAGGTCGCGAAATACTCAACAAGAAAAAAAGAAAAGAAATTATTTCAATTTTTAGAACGTAAATGAGTAGAGTTTGATTGTTTGAATTGTGAAGACGCTTTCCAAACAAGATATTTTTCCTTTTTCCATGGGATGGGCTTCCCACAATTGTTCGTTTGAGTGTCTCGCGAGTATCACTAGGGCATCTCGTGAGTATATTTTGAGTGTCTCGTGAATGTATCATGAATATCTCTTGAGTGTCTTGCGAATAACTCTTGAGTGTCTCATAAGTATCTTTTGAACGCCTAGCGAGTATGTTTTGAATATTTTGTGAATATATTTTGAGTGTGACGTGAATATCACTTGAGCGTCTCGTGAGTATCTCTTGGGCATCTTATGAAAATATCTTCAAATATCTCTCGAGTATCTCTTGAATATATCTTGAACGTTTCGTGAATATCTCTTAAGCATCTTGTGAGTATCTATTTAGAATCTCTCGTGAACATATCTTGAGCATCTTGTGAGTATCTATTTAGAGTCTCTCGAGAGTGAATATCTCTTGAGCATCTTGTGAGTATCTATTTAGAGTCTCTCGAGAGTGAATATCTCTTGAGCATCTTGTGAGTATCTATTTAGAGTCTCTCGAGAGTGAATATCTCTTGAGCATCTTGTGAGTATCTATTTAGAGTCTCTCGAGAGTGAATATCTCTTGAGCATCTTGTGAGTATATAATTAGAGTCTCTCGAGAGTGAGGTCCGGGTTTATATAGATATTCTTGAAATGCGTACTAGTGAATATATGTTTCATGACTCTTTTTAGAATGTCTCGTACTATATCACGAGAATCTCTTGAGCTTCTCGTGATTACTTTTTGAGCGTCTCGTGAGCACGGTCTGAGCTTCTTATTATCAAGAATCCAATCATCAATCCAATACCGTGGCTCAATCGGTATGAGTGACAGAGTCGCGTGGCAAGGGTGCGGGTTCGATCCCTAGTCCGGATTCTAGGTAGAAATTACCTAGAGAAGTTCCCCTCCTAGAAAATGGCTATGCCCGTGAGGTGTGAACTGATATATATATATATATATATATATAATCATATAATATATATATATATAAATTATATATAATATATACTATATATAATTATTACTATATAATATATATTATATATATATATATATAAATTGATCCTCTACTTCAAAACCAGCTCTATTATTATATAACGTAGTTTAAAATTAACATTCCAAAACTGTTGCTCTTCATTTTTTTCAGTTCCTACAGATGAGGTCCAGCTTAACTCCGGCAAATCGTCCCCAACGAGTTGACCAAATAAATTGGTTTGGGTCCCTTATGAGCACCGGAGCGAGATGAAACTTACACATATTAGTTTAAAGATCAAAGGTTAGCCACCGTTAGAAAGCGGACCTTTTCACTGCTTTTCCTTTCGGTAAGTATATAGAAATTATTTTATTGTAAATTTATTATATTTATATTTAATTCCACATTTTCAGGTTTAAGTCTAGTGGTATTATATACAAATTTTAATCTCGGAAACAATTTTAAGCTACTTCTTATAATATATATATATATATATATATAACTTATATATATATATATATATATATATAATTATAATAATATATATATATATATACTATATATATATATAAATATTATATATATTATATATATTATTATATATACATATATACGTATATATATAGTATATATTAAGATAAGTATATATATATATATATATATAATATATATATATATATATATATTATATATATATATATAGAGGAGAGAGAGAGAGGAGAGGAGAGGAGAGAAGAGAGAGAGAGATACTCCTTCAATGTCAGTTCATGTGACATTAGTTAGCGTGCAATTAATTATTAATATAGAATGAAATTTTAAAGCGTACTGCTTGTATGCGTTGGCACACCTTGTTTTATATGCCAACTTATTCTAATTCAATTTATTCACATGGTAAAAATTTCTTTCAATTCCTCGCTAGCATTTTAATATTTCTTCTTCATTCACTTCTTCTCTCCAGTTTTATCCTTTTAACAATAAAGAGAGAAAAACTCCCTTATAACTTCGTAATAAGTTAAAGAAGAAGAATGAAGAAGAAGAAGAAGAAGAAGAAAGAAGAAGAAGAAGAAGACGAGAAAGAAGAGAAGGAGTATGCTAAATTATCTGATGGAGCAGAAGAAGAAGAAGAAAAGGAGGAAGAAAAAGGAGGAAGAAGAAGAGGAAGAGCTGAGGAAGAAGAGAAGAGGAGGAAGAGGAAGAAAGGAGTTATAGGAAGCGAAAGAAGAAGAAGAAAAAGAAGAAGAAGAAGAAGAAGAAGAAGAAGAAGAAGAAGAAGAAGAAGAAGAAGAAGAAGAGAAGAAGAAGAAGAAGAAGAAGAAGAATTAACTTTCATAATAAAACTAATTTGAACTTACTGTTAATATTTTAATAATATTAGTAATGTATAAAAGTTTTTAAGAAATGTTTTCCCAACACTGCACGTCAGGTAGTAATTATATCAAAGGAAAATATATAATTTATTTAACTCGAATACAATTCTGAATCAATACCAAATTGTTGATAAAATTCCTTCTCACTTTGGTTCTCATTGTTTGATTTAGTTCCAATAGATTTTATGGTTCACAATCATGAACTCATACAACTAGCACTAGCCTTCACTAATCGAAAATCCTTCTAATAGCGAAATTTCATAGATTAATAGACCCATCTAACTTTGAATCATTACTAAAACGAAAATTGACAATTGCAATTACTCAGTCATCGACGAGATATTTTTGGTTATGAACAATCAAACGTTTAAAAAAAAGTTTTGTAACCCACAAACGAGGAAATTCGAGAATGGTCCTTATATATAGATTATTTAAAGGTCAGTCATGAACTATGGCTCCTCGATAAAGTGTTCGACCTGAATGCTGAGGATTCTGTTTGGTTATTATCCAAGATTGATGATTAAAAACTCAAAACATTTTACTCTAGTTTTTTTTTTTTTTTTTTTTTTTTTTTTTTTTTTTTTTTTTTTTTTTTTTACAGTTTTGTGTATTATATGTAGCTACCCTTCATTAACGAGGGGATAAGATAAATAATAATAATAAAAATAATAAAAATATTTCATTTCTTCTTTTTCATTGGTCTTTGCCTTCCTTATTGATCTCTTTTTCATTTTCAGGTAGCAGAGCTAAGCCACAGTGTTACTTCTCCAATGAGTTTCCGAGTAGAATATAAAAGAGGATCAGGCGGACCCGCTATGTTTCAGCGGCACGTCAGGTTTCAAGTAGATTTAACGCCAGTGTGTCCACCAAACGATGTTAACCCATTGTATGCCATCAATTTTATATTATTATCTGGTAAGTGTCTCCTGAACTTTTCTTGAAGTTATTATATGAAATAATATTTGCTATTTAGTAGCATATATATGACAACCATTATTTGGACAGGTAATATTAGAAGGTTTCGTCGCATTTGTGAACACCTTCAGTCCCAAGTGTGCAGTCGTAGAGCCCCTGCTTCACCCAGAGTAGGTCGCAAATTTACCACTGAACTCTCTGAGTCTTCGTCCTGTGGTTCAGATACATCAGAAAGATTATCTCCATTCCCTCAGTCAGCAAAACAGGTAAATCAATAAATAAAAAACAACAACAACAACACGGAATGAAATAAATGTGAAACCTGTTTACAGTACTTTTTTATATATTTAATTGCAATTTAGATAAAAATAAATAAATTTGTGACTAAATACTAACTTTAAATAATTTTTTTTCTTAATTGTTGAAATTGTTAAAACTATGTAAGAAGGGCATGTCACGTTAATTAACAGCATGTTACCCTTTGGACAGGTGACCATACATGCATATTTAATATTAATAGTAATATATATATATATATATATATATATATATAATATACTTATATCTATATATAATATGTATAATTATATATATTATATATATATATATATTATATATATATATATATATAATATATAATATATATAGTAGTATATGTTTAAACTGCTATGCAACTAATTTGAATGGACTTGTATTATAACTATACAGAATGTGTTTATATGAAAATAGTGAATAGTGAAAAAAAAAATTTATATACAGTAACATGTAATAAAAAAAAAAATAATTACTTAAAATTTTTCTAGAAAATAGAGTAGAAAAAGAGAACCATTTCCCTCCGAAACAAACCCAAAATTACCGGTGTAACAATGACGTAACAATGGCGTAACAAAACGTCACAAATACGTCACAGTAACTTGTTTATATAAACCCCCCCCTTTTAATAAAAAAAAATAAATAAATAGTGGTTTAGATACTGAATAGAAAAATTGTGTGTAAAATTCTCCTTTTTTTATTAATTTTAGATTGCCTGCAAATTTGTTCCACAATTTTTTAAAATAATTTTAAAAAGTTTTCCCTATTTTTTTTATTTTTTTTTTTTTTTTTTTTTTATTGGATTTTTTTTGGTTTGGTGTTTTATTTAGAGTAGATTCACATATTTTTATTAGACAAGCAAAACATGTAAACTTGTAATATATATATATATATATATATATATATATATATATATATATATTATATATATTTTATTATATATATATAATTTATTATCTTTTATATTATATAATATATATATATATATATATATATTTATATATATAAATATATATAGTAATATATATGATATTATATAATATATATATGATATAAGTATATATATATATATATATATATAATATAATATTTATATATATATATATATATAATAGTTATCCCTGAGTTCCAATATTTTTTTTACATAAATGTTTATTCAATGGCCATTATTAGTGTTGGTTTCATATACAGTAATCTGAAATGATTTGGTATGCATTTTCTAATCGTTTATACATTGATGTGTTATTACATGTCTCTCATGACTGTATGGCAACTCTTTGTTGACCCGAATGCCCCAATAGTCCTGACAGAGGGCCTCTCAATTTCAGCAAGGGGACAGTGATGCAGAGAGTGAAGTTTCCCAAGGGAATGATGCCCCGTCGAAAGGAAGTTCAGATTACAACACCTCTGCCACATCAGCCACCAACAACAACCACAAGCAGCAACCATCTTCATTGGATGATAAGGACCTTGTATCTGATCCCTTGACCGTAGGTAACGGCAGAAGTTGCTCAGACCCTGAGACGCAATTAAACCAAGGCTGTGAAACAAGCTCGTAGTGGATCAGTGTTTGTAGGTCCTTGCTTTCCGTGTGTGACGTCATTTTCCAAATGGCGGTAAAAACCCTTCAAAATGGTGGTAAAAACCCTTAAATGGTTGCTAAGATAAGTAAGAATAAATGTTTAAAATTGTGAAAATACAAATAATAGGAAAGTTAAAATACTGTTTTTTTAAGACTGAATTAAATACCATAGAGCAATTACATCAATGAACCAATTTTAATTTTTCAAGACTAATAAAATTAAATAAAATATTTTTTCATAATAATTAAATGTGAGATTAGTATTACATTAAATAATATATTCCAATTCCTTTCTTAAGTTATACATTCTATGTATCTATAATAAGTTCCTTAAAAATTATACATTATATAATTATTCATTTACCTTTACAATCCATTCACATTCATTTATTCTCTTAAATAAAATAATAAAAATCAATTAAATAATTAAAGAAGAAACTTTTAATAATATTAAAAAAAAAACCTTGCCAATATTATAGAAAATAGAAATATAGAACACTTACATCATAGGGAAGAAATCTTATATCTCTTATGCATAAGGATCAGTTTACCATATTTCGAACTTCCTTCTTATGGATTCCGCCCGCACTCCGCCTATGATATATATATATATATATATATATATATATATATATATATATATATATATATATATCTATATATATTATATTATATATAATATATATATATATATATTTATATATATATAAATATATATATAATTTACTATATATATTATAATATATTATATAATATATATATATATATATATATATATACTATATATATATATATATATATATAATATTTGTTTTATTAGTTTTGAGATTTTATTTAAAAAAAATATATATATTCGAAAGCACAGCTGTTTACATTAGCTTACTAGCGTGGCTTTTTTGCTCATTACTAAAAATTGAAGTTAATGCATTAGATGCGAATAATACAAATATTGTAAATTAGTAAAAAAAATTGTAAATGCAAGTGTTATGACTTACTATCAGTAGTGTTATAACTTACTTATTATTATTATTATTAATTATTATTATTATTATTATTATTATTATTATTATTATTTATTTATTATTATTATTATTATTATTTTTATTATTGTTAGTTGTAGTAGTAGAAGAAAAATATGGTTTTTATATTATATTAATTATTTATTATTATTATAAATTAATTATTATTATTGATTATTATTATTATTATTATTATTATTATTATATTATTATTATTATATTATTATTATATTATTATTATTATTATTATTATTATAATTGATTATTATATTATTATTATTATTATTAAATATATGTTATTATTATATATATATATATATATATATATATGTTATATATCTATTATATCATATATAATTATATATATATATATATATTAATATATAATTTAACGTTGGACAAGAGCATGGAAAGGGGGGAGCTTCTTTTCACTTTGCTAACATCCGTGGTCTACGAGCTTGCTTGGAATCCACGGAATAACATCTTTCTAACTCTCATCCTAATATATTCCGCTTTCTGGGGACGTGGATGACCTAGTGGTTAGAGCATCCGGTTAATTGTTACTCTGCGACGCTTTGTCCAATGTTCGAATCCCCCTGATGGAGAGTAAATTCCTGTGACTCATTCATTTAATATCCAGGGATTCCTATTTTACAATAATCTTAATATTACTACTCTAAAATGTAATTCTATAATTTTAGACTAAAGGAGGGGATATTTTTCTGTGCAACTATTACACTCCTGTAATCGTGTATTGTAAATTTTAGACTAAAGGGAGGGATATGTTCTGTCTTAAAACCTGTCTTACTATTATCACAATGTTGTGTGTTCCAGTTACTCTCTTTCCCAAAAAGAACACAAGTTTCCAGACTTTTTTTTTCTTTTTTTGAATGCCTTTCTTCTTCTCACCAGACTTTTACATCTTCCCACAATTGATGAAATCTTTGTTAGAAGATCTCCGAACAGACCTTGCTCTGAGTAGTGGGATTCCTCTCATAATGGCAGAGATAATGAGGCGGTATCATGCAGTTTTTAACGTCTGGAACAATAGGTTTAAGGACAATATACATATTCTTGATGCGTCCTACATAATTCTTGACACTCTTGATCTGTGATTCACACTCTCACATATAAATACCACATTTCTCTTTCTGTTGGTAGTTCTGACTACAATATTAAAGCCAACTTTTTAATTTAATGATTTTGTTTTCTCTCTAGTAGATCAACAATACTTTAAGTATCTCTGGCACTTTAAGCTGTCCTCATTGGAAGCGTGAGTTTTGATTCTTTAATGTTTGATTCTATCTATATTTGGAATGACACTGCTCTGACACGATGAACATTTCGTGGCTCCGAAATGGTACGGGCCTTGACTTTGATGACATGTGCCGGGTTCCATTTACTCAAAATTTCACAACATTCCATGGTATCACTTGCGCTTTGTTCTTTGTGACATTTAGCTAGTAATAACTACGCTTATCGGGAAAGAAATACCCATGATAATTTTCATTCAGCTCTGAATTATTTCAGGGATATTATTCGACTCGCTAAGGGTAGGTGTGCTGACCTTGATTTTCCTACTGTTAAATCTTCTAACTTCTTGTCAAAAACACAGCTTCTTAGCGGTTCTTGGCGCTTAATATCTGTAAGTTTTAATCTTTATGCTGGAGACGATGCTAATACTCCTCTGAAAGGCTAATAATCTCATTGGCCTCCATTAGCATGTAATTAACTGTAAACACCAAATTATTCAGCCTCCTCGTTTCACTCTTTGTGTCCCATGTCCTCACCTGAGTTTCATACGATATGAAGTTTACATTCTCACCTGAGTTTACATAGAATACTGATATTTTTGAAGGTTAAGAAGGCGAGAGACCCGATGGCATTCATCTTTTTTTTTTTTGGG
>JABUQX010099159.1:27500-36973 GCA_015478945.1 Trachelipus rathkii
ATCGATGTTACCTCCATATAGTGACACAATTAACTTTACAGTCAATTTCGGACCAATCTTCCTTAGTAACATCTGATGATCCAAAATGGGAAGCTCATTCGCATAAGATTTTGGATTTTTATGATATTCTTGAAAGCTGAAGATTTACTTTTGTCAAATAACGGACTGGTGGTTTCACACCCTGTTAATGGTTGAACAAAAAGTAAAGTTTATCAGATTTTGTGGCAGAATATATTAAAATGTTCTTTAGAAGAATGATATAGTAGTAGGATTAAAATATCAGTATCATCAGCTATTACAGTGACATGTTTTCCTGGGCAACATTTAAAGCTTCTTTGACGATTAGTATGTCTGCATCACCTTTTGCATGAATGACGGAATGACCTCTTCCTTGAAAATAATTTTTCCCCAGTATATTGATAAAGCGTTGTTTGTTTGTAGAGTTAAAAAGACTATAAATTTTTTTAATTAAATATTAGAATGATCATAGGCAAATTTTCATCAAAGACTACTACAACAGACGATTGCTTCAAGAGCAATTTGTGCTTCGTATCTTTTATATTTGTTTTTTCATGCTCATCAAAAGCTATTGTCCAATTTTTCCATTATCACTTCTAGTTGTTGAACATACGATTCGTGTTTGCCTATGAATAGCCAATGTTGGCCGAGGGAACATGGTATTAACTGGTGATATATGCACCACCATCAAGAACGTAGGAAAAGTATTTGCTGGGAAACATAACTCAGTTGTATTAACATTGATATATATATGCTATCATAATTTGTTGCCAAGATGAAAATTATACCAGATTTTTCTAATTATCTGGGTACATAAATGGTCCAAATAATGAAGTATGGTAAGAGTAGTGGCAGTACGCATAATTGAGCGGGGGCCATGTGGGCTGCACTAAATATAGGGGTGCCTATAATACATTATATAATATATTATATAAGTATATATTATAAATATATATATATATATATAATTATATATATACTATATATATATATTATATAGTACTATACTTATAATAATATATAATTATATTATAAATTTATATATTAGATAATATATATATAAAATACTATATACTACTATATATATAATAATATAATAATACTAAATAATTAATAAATAATATAAATAATATATATATATATACTATATAATATATGATATATATATATAATATATACAATTTATATATTATATATATGATATATATATATTATTTTATATATATATATAATATAAATAATATATAGTATTATATATAATAAAATCACAAATAAATACTAATATATATATATAAAAAAATTAACATAAAAATATTTATAATATAAATAAAATATATATTAATGTAGTCACACAATGACTAACAGTAAACAGTACAATGATGACAAAGGTATACATCTGTATTTTTATTTTATTGTAAAATTATCATAATACAAGATGTTGTTATAGGAATGATGGAAAAAACATTTTTAATGAAGAGTAAAAACTAGAAACATTATTTTTTTTTTTTTTTTTTTTTTTTTTTTTGTAGCCCAGCTTTGACTTTCTCTGAAAATTGTGTTGGATTAAATTATCAAAATTCACATGTTTTGCAATCTCATCTTCAATTGATAATATGGCCAAGCTTGTCAAACGAGACTGACTCATTGTAGAGCGGAGATAGTTTTTAATTAATTTCAGTTTTGAAAAACTCCTCTCGCAAGAAGCCACGGACACACAAATTATAAGAAACAGTTTAAGTGCCTCAGTTATGTTTGGCAACGATTCACGAAAGTCCATTTCAATAATAAACTTAAGCTTTATGCAATGATATTCATGAGGCTGCATCATCAATTTTTATGCCAGAAGCCTTCAGATGTCTTCTCAGCTTCTTCACTTCTGGTAAACATTTCTTCTTCTTCTAAATCATTGAAAGTATCTGTGAACTGATGTATATAAGTTTCTATCTTTTCATCACTTGCCTTTACAAGATTTTTTGAGTGTACAACAGCAAATTGTCCATATACATTGTTCATCGATGTTAGTTTTTTTTCTAGCTCTACATAAAAGTTGTCAATGCACTCTAACAAAGCACGCTTCACTTCTTGCTGTTAACAGCTATCAATTGTTAACAGCTATTTCAAATTTTATAATTGTTATTAATTCAAGACCTTTAACCTATAGGTCATCAGATAATGATTTGGAAATTATTGCTCCAAATTCCTTTTTGAAACCTTATAGCAATTCAAACCTCATTTTCAATGAAGTTTCCACCCCATATGGAAACAACTTCCTCCTTCACAGCAAGACTTAGCCATAACTCTAACTGTCAAGGAAGAGTTTTAGACTTTCAGGCATTTATGGTATGAGTTTTATCTATTAAATTTGCGCCAGACAAGCAGAATTCTCTATCAGTCAGAGTGGACCAACAGAATTAAGATTGGAAATATATTCTGAGTCAGACACCAAATAAGCCAACACCCTTCTGGCCTTTAGGTAGAGTTCTGAAATTGTCATTACAATAGACTAGGAGTAAAGTTATTAAAAAGGGAGATGGACAAACCTGTCAATATTCTATTTGTCATCTCTACTCATTGGAGTTATATCCATTACCCACTCTGTCTCCAGTGGAGAAACTGCCAGCCCAGCAGGATCTCTCCAATCCAGATGGTCAAAACAATGAAAATAAAGTTGATCCCCCAAATTCAAATTCAGTTATCTAAAGTAATAGTGATACTGGCAGTTATTGTAGAGCCTTCAACTTCAGGTATAAATTCACCTCAACCTGACTCTCAACAGAATCAAATTTCTTAGCTCAATTCAGTCAAAGAAACTATTAGACAGGTTGTCAATATCAAAGAATTCCTTCGCAGGAATTTATCTGATTTGTAAAAAATTTAATTCTTTTAATTATAATGTTTTATTGTAACTTCAGTGGGAGGAGTAGTACCATTATAGTTACTCACATATTTCTTTCTATTTTGTTATTTTAGTATTTTATTTTAGGATATAGTATTTTATTTTAGATTTAAAAACTATTTGCTATATACAGTAATCTTTTATTTATTAGTTTTAGTGGAATTTATATTTTTGTCTACATGTGGTATCCATTTTTCACTAAATTTCACTAAAAAATCACATTGTCTTGCGACAATTGTGGACTTCTAAAAAAAAGCGGTACTATTTAGTCGTGTTTGTGTAATGTAATCAAAGTTAATAATCAAAATGTAAAAAGGGTATAGAGGTAAATTCCTTCATTTCTTTTCAAATATTTTCACTATCAACCTATCTCTATTCTTACCTTCTCACCAATCAAATTTACCCTAACTAAGATTTTAAGTGATAGATTACTAAAACCAAAAGGCAGAGTATCTATGGACTATCAAGATCTTATTCAAAGAGCAAAAAATCTTGAAAACAACAAATTCAGGTAAGGTTAATGTAAGATTCACAACTGTACTTATATATCACTTTTAAAACCTTATGAGATTCAAGATTTTCGAGACATCTTGCAAAAGAATGTTTATGTTTTATATAGGCGTAGACCATGGGCGTATGCAAGGGGGCAGGGGACGCCCCTAAATCTGGCGTAATAAAAATGAACCTTATATGTTTGCCAGATGACGTTTTTAAGGGTTTATTATTAGAAATTGAAAAGACCTTTCAATCGATAGATTATAGTAATTACTAATTACTAACGCATTATAAACTTAAAATTTTCTAAAGAGTTTTAATGTTTTCGTTTCTATTGGCTTGAAGTCAACTAGCTGTGCTTTTAACCCTTTTATACAGCTAGCTTTTCTGCATTCTCAGAATCCTCAGTAGGTCGATAGCATTTGGCGGCTGGCAAAGCTAAATCAATCACGGAAGGCGAACTGATATTCAGCTGCAGACAGCACATCAAAAACAATTGCAGAAATTAAAAGAGATATTACAGCAATTTTTAAGACCATAATTTTCATGGAACCTATGACTTACCTTTTAAGAGGTATAGGCCTGCATTTGATTGAATTTTTTAAGACCTGATTAAACTTCGGAATAGAAAGTGGTGATATGGAATGGAAAGAACATTTTCATGGACAGAAGAATACCGTCTGCTAGACATCTCCGATGATTCAAAAATGAACTTATCAATTTTGTGTATCATAGAAAACATGATTGTCAGGTGATAAAAATTGGGTGTCTGTACTCCTATTGGAAGATGAAACTGCGACTTCGGTCAGAAGATGAACAATTTAATTATCTTTTTAGACGGTTTTGATCTTGAAAATGAATTGTCTGAGAAGACAATTCTGGTTGAGTTCTTGAAGGGGATGGCTTTGCAAAACCACTGCCAAAACGATTGATTTGTGTTTGGAAAAAAAGGTTTGGATCCGAGTCTGTGCGTTGGTCAGGGGTACGACAGCATTCGTCTCCCCTTCTATTAATTCCTAAAAGAACTGGTGGAAAATATAAAAAAGGATTATATTTTTACTGTGTAAGCCATCGGTTTAATTTTGGTCATTAATGACCCAAACATTATTCCGCATCTGAAATATCTTGCTGCTTTACACAATAAAAGAAACTTTTTCAGTCTCCACCCTAAGAAGAAAATATATTTCCACTTGCCTAAACTTTGTGAAACTCGTTGGACTCAAAAATATCATAGTATTGCTATTTTCCACACAAATATGATAAAAATCGTTGAAGGGTCAGAAAAATTGTCAAAGGAGGGCAACAATCAAACAAGAAAAGAAGCTTTTCTATTTTACTGTTCGGCAACAAGACCCAATTTCATTATTACCTCTTCCGTAGTAGCCAAATATTTTGCTTCAGTTGAACCACTAGCTAATATTATTCAAACAAAAGATATTGACCTTGTGGTTCTCTGATCATGTCTAAAGAATTTCGAAAGTTTTCAAAGACCACTGCAAAACTGCTGATCAAATAATTGATGATCTGCTCTTATCAGACAATGTTCTTACTGCTGAGTTCTTAGTAGAACTTGCACCACCTAGAAAAGTACAATCCTAACAACATAAAGCAAATCATCCTGCTGTGGAAACTCTGCTGAATATTGAAGGTTCTGTACTTGCAATCTTTATCTTGACTCACTTTCAGCCCCTTCTCTTTAGAGACTAGATTTTCAGAAAACAACGTGCCAGCATTTCAATTTTTTCAATTGCATTCGTTTCTTATGTTAGGTGATCCCGTAGGCAGTTTGCGTGAGAAAGTTAAATGCTTTTCAGTTTTATGATATTGATATCAACAAAATTCATTCCGAAACTGACTTATGGTATACCTCATGACTGGATAAAAAAAAATGGATAAAAAAAAGTTGAAAGACTTGGAACTTACTGAAGTCATTAAAGAAGCCGACCCCTTTTTTTTCCTCAAATCAAAAACCTGTCTATTAATGGCACTGGTGCTACCATATTCAAAAGTACCATTGAAAGGTCTTTCAGCACCCTGCGAAGAGTAAAGACACGGCAAAGAAAACACAATGAACGAAGACAGGCTTAATGGTCTATGTAGGATGAGTATTCATAGAATATCAGTAAGTGAAAAAAATGAGCCAATTGAAAAAAAATGTAATTGCGAAATTCGCTGAAAATCTAAGGTGTCTAATGCTAGTTTAGATTTAATATTAGTTACCACCACGCTCAGTACTGGCGTAACTCCCATAAATATTACTTTGCGTTTCTCAAATTGGTATTTTTTTTAACTCACCTTGTGACACAAATTTTTTTTAATTACAGCTGTTGTAACCTTGTTATTTTACTAATAATTTTATAACCGAAATAGCTTTTTATCCTAAGATATTTTTTATATTAGCTTTTGAAAAGGAAAAATCTGGAGTTTAACTAACCCACACCGCCTATTGATCAGTGTGAGCAAGGACATAAATCACTCAACCTTTGCCAGCCCCTAATTTAAATCCTGCGAACACATACACACACACACACACACACAGCCATATATATATATAGCAGCATAGTTACCTCCCATATCACAAAACCATGTTATATAGGCATATATATATATATATATATATATATATATATGCATATATGTTATGAAATATAAAGAGAGCATATATATATATATATATATATATATATCACTCAACCTTTTCCCCTAAATGAAATCAGACTGACTACGTCCATGGCGTAGACCCATCAGTATATAGCAGAGAGTATATATATATATATGGAGTTATATATGTAGTGAGTAGCAGTAGGTATGATATATATATATATATATATATATATATATAAGATATATATGAGAGTATATATATATATATATATATATATATATATAACCCTTTTTACTTTATTTTATCCCCTATGCAGTGGTAACACGGGGACCACAGGAATTGAACTTTAAAGCCGGCTATCTCCAAACCAGCTAAATTCAACGTAAGCCCCGGTAAAGTCGAGATTTGATTCATTCCAAGTAGATAAAAACTCCACCTGCTACGCGGAGGATTTGAACCAGCGTCCTCTCGTGTAATGAGAGGCGGCGACTCAACTTCCTGCGCCACGAGGATCTCTGTTGCTATATATAGCATATATATATATAGAGTGAAGGTGCCATATATGCAAGTAAGGCGTAGTAGTATATGCGCGGGTTGTTATATATATATATATATATATATATATATATATATAGTATATATATATAGTATATATATATATATATATATATATATATTGAGTAGCGAGCAGTATATATATATATGTATATATATATATATACTCTGTGTGTGTGTGTGTGAATTTTCACAACGTACGTTCTGCGTGTCGCATGAGACGCATCTCTTAAAGGATAGCCAGCTGGGTTGTGGGGTCCACTACTACTATTATGCCCTGTGAAATGCTCATAAGCTGTCTTAGAATTTGGCATGTTTATAACCCTACCCCGGTCTCTGAAAACAAGGGGCCAACTGATGACATAATATATATATATATATATATATATATATATATATATATATATATAGTATATATATATATATGTAGTAGTGGTGAGTATATATATATATATATATATATAGGTATGGGTATATATAAGTATATATATGGACGATACATAGAGATGAACATTGATATAGATAGAAATATACCTTTTCGTCAGATTTTGCTTTCAGCAGATTAAAGTGAGGTATGTTATTACACCTGAAATAAAGTAGTATTTCTTTAAGAGATAAATTCAACTGCCTCACGTCAGGTTTTAAAGAAGTGAGTGATGGGCATATGGTAATTGAATTAAAAGTCGACTAGACGCTTTGTGCACACTTTACTTTTGTTAGTTTCATTCGCAGAAGCGTACAAAATCAATTCTTCAATTCCATGTGAAAAACTAATGTCTCAGTGAGTCATAAAGCATAACCACAGGGGGATTCTCTCTTGCATGGAAGACAAAATTCCATTTAACATCCATTCAGCTAAAAGTCTTAAGTTTTCAGAAAAAGCAATACTATATTTAATTCATCTTCCCGCTCTTTCATACTGCCTTAATGTCTTCAGTAATTTTTTTCCTTTTCTTTCCTCCAGATGGCTCAACAGCAATAATCTCCTGCTAATGCTGAATTCCTTATTCAAGTTTTTGAAACATTTCCCTTAATTCCACTCTATACGGGCTCCCAGAGCTGCCATCTTCTCTGCCCCCATTCCAACTTCTTTTTTTTTTTTTTTTTTTTTTGAACTTACACTAAGAAGGCAGAGAGATAAAGTTAAGTCCTTCCTCAATGGTCTCCTAAATGTGCTTTGAGCCACACCCTACCTTGATACCTCAGTGTTCACACTTGCCTTCTGAGAGTAAATTTGCACACTACCCAGCATGTTCCTGCCAGCAAAGTGGGACTCCAATGAACAACTAAATCTATCGTCCTATCGCTTTGACCTTTGTTTATCCTAAAGTTTTCTAATCTATTTCGACAAAGATTTCAGAAACATCCTAAAATCTTCTAATCTTGCTTGATTGCTGCATGGCTTCTGTAAGGACCATTCGACTGGTGACTTTCCTTTCATGACACTCTGACTCTTGATTCTCTGCTCTTCCGCATTTCAGTAATCTTTTTCTATGGTGTTACATTATTTTTATGTGAAACGGTCTTTGATAAACTCTATACCTTAATATTCTAAAACCTCCCACTATGGTATTTATCCTCTTGACTGTCTGTTGTTATATGGTTTATACAGAAGATCAGACAGCCGCACCACATTTATCTCTTAAACTTATCCAAACTTGTTTCGGAATTGTTCATTCCTGAACTTTTTTTATTTTGTACACTAATGATTCTATTCCAGTTACTGTGTCTACTTCCTCTGCTCTATTGCTAACTCATCACTCATCATTACTCTTCCAATTTATAAGACGACTCATTTGGCCAGTAATGTAATAATGCTAGATAATTAAATAACAGGTTGGTCCTCTATAGATGGCCCTCGAAGTGAACAGACTCTCGATCTTTCTGACATCTGGTAGCTGTGTTAAAGAAACATGATTTATTTTCTTCTCAATGCCCTAGTAGTTAGCTTCTTTATCTTCATTCACTTTACATGTAATTCAAGCACACAACAGGACATCTCTTGAAAGAACTATGTAGCTTTCTTTCTGCCTTCTTTTAATAATTCTTGATATTTTTCTGTGATTTCCTTTGTTATGTTCTTTCTAAATGTTTAGCTGAATTATGTTCCTGAGGTTCTTCCGAAAACTCTTCCTTTCATGTAACCATTTTTTGATAGCTTCTGGGAACATGGTGGGCGTTGCTCTGTCCCTTCATAGGAGAGAGAGGGAGTGCTTGACCATATGTTATCTGAGAGGTGTGGTTCCTCGCCACACATACTCTCTCCTTTAATAAAGTGAAGCCCAGCCTAGGCCGTTTTAATTTTTTAATCTTTCCCCACAACAGAGCTGGTAACAAAATTTCAGGCTCGTTGCTTTTACAAGTGACACATTCTGTTTCCTTTTTTTTTAATTTTAGCTTAGTGTAAGCAGTGGGTGCTTCCTTCTTCACAATTTCAAGTTCTGTGAATTCTCCACCCTTCTGTGTTCTAGTTTCTCATACTAGTAGAGAATTGGCCCTCCCTTCCCAGCTGTCTGTGGTGCTATCTGCTGCCTCTGTGGCATACAGAAGTGGCCGAAAATCTGGCAAGTCCAGGGTTGTGGAGCCGGTCTAAAATTTTCCGACTCCGACTCCACCTCTTCTTGCTGCACTGCCTCCGACCTGACCCAAATGATCTGCACTCACCCTTTTTCAAAATTGCCGACCTGACTCCAATTTCTTCAAACCGACTCTGACTCGACCTAATAACTCCTGGTGTGCAACACCCCCTTCCTGAATAGGGCTCTGTTTATGCAACCGTATAAATAAATAAATTAAAAAAAAAAAAAAAAAAAAAAAAAAACTTTTGAGGATGAAGTGGCGCACGAAGTCCGGTTAATGATAAATGCGAAACGAACAACATCGAACACCAAACGAAGTACCGAT